>JAVTVY010023040.1:0-85237 GCA_036873755.1 Hanleya hanleyi
GAGGAGAGAGCACTCGGCCAGCCGCGGGTGGATGATCCGTGAGGTCGCCCGCAGAGCTATTGTATTCTGAATGGCCGTCAGTCACGATCTGTCCGTTTGATGTTCAATGTATGATTCCGCCGACCGAGTGGTTGGTTATTATTAGCCGCAGAAAAACATCAACGGAAGTTGAAATTAAAAAATGCGCAGTAGTTCTACGTAAAAATAAGGATGCATTAATTATGCGCAACACAAATATTAGGCAATTTGAAGTCATACTGAATATGAGCATATTTCATTAATCAGAATATGACCATTCGTAGCTTAGTTACAGGACTTTGGAATCATACTGTCGTTTTGTATATTTTGTCGTTTTTCTACAACCTCCGCATTTCTCAACAAGACAAAAATTTGCAGGGAACTTGGTATAAGTACAGCGAATGTGGAAACGAATAGCACATGAGGGTCCGGTTGGACTAGCTAAAAATATAAACGATAGAAAAATTCTCAAAAACCCCATTTAAAATACATGGGCAATTTTGCCACAAACAGAAAATACATCATTTTCACTGCCGAATTAACAGAATTTCCGCATTTCAAAAATGACACATTTTGTGCTTGCGTTCAAGATCAAATAAAAGAGTACATATCAGTCTTTACCATTTTAGGGTCCGGAAGCCTGAATTTGGATAAAATGCAATATTGTAAACACTAGATTGGCCTTTTTTCGCTTTTGCGCTGCCTCAAAGCTATTAACTAATGAGTCAGCCAAGGCCGTTTTACCCCCTGCGTGCTAATCGCTAATTGATCTTCAATACTTGTGTACTGAAGTTCACTTCTGGCCCGACGGGGTCCTTGACGGGCATCGGTATATTAAAGCTATTATATAGGCTGACGAATATTAACAGTTCATTTTATTCTAATTACGTTATACCATGGAGTTAAATAAGACTTATTTAACTCCATGGTTATGCCAACTTAAAAAGCTTGAGATCAAGTAAGCATATTATGCTAAAATAAACAATCTCGTTAACGAAAACGAGGTATGGTTCCCTGGTGAGTAAAAATAATTTCTACCCAATTATTGAGGCAAAAAGAGGATTTGAGAACGGGAAGCATAATAAACACATCCTGTATCTATTACAAATGAATATGGCCTCTATATTGTATACGGTGAGCGTGTGCTGCTAAAATTTTGATATATAAGAGCTGAAAATACATGTTCGACAACTTATTTACGAAATTTTCTGACCAAGAGCAACACCTTCAGCACAACGAAGATAATCTTTCTCACGGCAGAAAAATGGACCTGCATGTGGAACAACTTCGGTTAGCCTGTCGCTTGTGTGCGGGGACCGAAAGCTTGTATCCTTTCGATAGAAACCCGGTTCCGAAACACAAATTCAAAAAACAAATCTTGCAGGCGTGTGGCATAGATATCCAGCGTGATATCGATGACGTTCATCCACCATTTCTTTGTAACCGAATTTGAAAGTTAATAGTTCTTTTAAGAGCTCGTCCATCAGTATCTGTGTGAAGAACTCTAATGATTCCTCTGTTATTTTCGTGTCGGTTAACTTAACAAGTTTGGTAATTTGAGTCTCCGTAGAAACGCTAAGACACAAATTGTGAAATTTATTCAGCATCATCTCAAAGTCCTTAGGAGTTGACTTAAGACCACTAGCGTAAATGGCGTTATTTAATGACCACGACAATATTTCGCATAAACTTCTGCTTAAAATGCGTTAGCCGAATATTAGAAATACGAACCTTGAGTAATAACTGTAATCTTATTAATTGCAATTCTGGATGTTATTAAACCTGTTATTGACTCGCACTTCTCCTTTAAGTAATTACAGTATACAAGTTCATTATCTATTTTCCTTTTTGAAAATATACGGAGATGACGAAAATAAAACCACTCTCTTTCCCTCCATGGTTAAACTCAACACTTCCAGGCGGCGTGCACAGCGGGCGGCTAAGTACCAATTCACATTTCCAATACACTCAACTTATAATAGCTTCGATGACGTCGATGGGGCGCATGCGCGGGAACCCGACAACTACCGAACATGACCGAACATGACCGAATGCTTTAATCTCCCAAATACACACAGGCTAATCCGACGAATCCCTGCTGTGGCGGAATCGTACATTGAACACTTTGATCTGACCGAGTGCTCTCTCCTTCTATCTTTTAACTCCATGCTCTGACAGATGACATGTCACATTAAAATCAAGCTGGCGATGAGCAGAAAATTTCCACTTTTTTTAAAGCTACTGGATTTACTTGACAGAGTCGTGGTGAATATAAACATCTCATTTGCGTAGTGGATACCTGAGCCGTCAGCTGAAGTTGATGTATTTTGTGAAAAATGAGCCCAAATTTCAGTGTTGTTGTTGTTGCTGTATACAGGTCAGTGTGTAAATGTTTTTTTTCAACACTCAAATCTTTTGGCCTCAAAATATTTCTGAGATACATAGAATTATTTTGATATATGAAATATGAATAGGCTCTGTGTTTATGGCCTCCTCTGAGCAAGGCCCCAAAAGTAGGCCTTTTCACAGCAGCATCCCAAGATGTTTCTGTTCAGAGCCACCTTATGGGTGGACTTCACTGTTTCGTACAAAAAACGAGGGAGTATCCCAATGTTTATAGAGGTCACGGACTGGAATTCCCCTCAAAACTTGATTTTAAAATTGAATATGCCATTTTTTTAGATTATAATGATATAAATTCAGCCTAAAGGTTGATAGAAAATCAGAATGGATGAATAAAAATAAAAATTATGAGATTCAGTGATGAATTGCTGATGACATCATGCACTTCGGAACGAGGCTATTGTTTGAGCGCCATTTTTGTAACTCAGACAGATGACATGTCACATTAAAATCAAGCTGGCGATGAGCAGAAAATTTCCACTTTTTTTAAAGCTACTGGATTTACTTGACAGAGTCGTGGTGAATATAAACATCTCATTTGCGTAGTGGATACCTGAGCCGTCAGCTGAAGTTGATGTATTTTGTGAAAAATGAGCCCACATTTCAGTGTTGTTGTTGTTGTATACAGGTCAGTGTGTAAATGTTTTTTTTCAACACTCAAATCTTTTGGCCTCAAAATATTTCTGAGATACATAGAACTATTTTGATATATGAAATATGAATAGGCTCTGTGTTTATGGCCTCCTCTGAGCAAGACCCCCAAAGTAGGCCTTTTCACAGCAGCATCCCAAGATATTTCTGTTCAGAGCCACCTGGGGTAACTGAGATGGAGCTTGGCCACGTGTGTTATGCTCCGCCCACTAGCTGATAACGCCTTCTTCTTTACGATATATCGTAAAGTGTTCTGTTTTAAAGCTGTGCATGCGCATTGAAGCGTTTCTTGCACTTGTGCCATTTTCAACATTTGAACGTGATAGGAAGATAGTGACATGACGTGGTGTAGCCCGAAAACATCGGCTAAGGAGTCTATTTTTTAGGTTGTTGTTGCTGAATCTGTGATAGGAATGCCACGCCCCCTTACCTATTTTCACCTATCACAGCCAAAGTTTCTGGGTTAGACGTGGTGCTATTTACGTGTACTTGCGCTGCAGGAACGAGCCAGATACTTTGTGTCGGGGGAGAGAAGTATATTTGACCCGTTAAATGCCATAGTCAGCTACAACATTTTTGTCCTGTTTGACCATGAAGAAAAGGATGATATGGGAGAGTGGGGAGACCTGGGACACTATTTCTGTGTCGTCACATTATTTCACATTCGGTCCAAGTATTTAGTTGTGCAAATCAATGCGTGCCATACACCAACCTGGGAAGAATACCCATGCAATGCCACAGTGTTTAAGACACCAAACCGAGTGTGTTATGATGTGGAGACGATTTCATTTCAGTGTATTTTGGGGGTGACTTGAGACAGAGTCGAGATACATGGGACAAGGAGTTGGGAGATATGGGACAACCGATGTAAAGACTTGAATGCAATCAAATTAACTTTTTTATTTGAAAAAAATAATGGCTTAACATGGAAATGTGAACTTGCTAAAAAAGTATCACTGCCGACAGAAAGTAATACCATATACATATCGCAATATTCTTCGAAAGTGCAGGGAGAGATGGGACACCATAGAGGAGACATTATTTCCCAACTCTCCCCAGGGGGCCCACTTAGCCAAATGGAGATTTTTCGCTCAACTGTCCATGCTCTCACAAATTCGGTCAGTGTCATGTGTGACCTATGTAAAGGACAATCCTGTGCCAAAATATCGGCATGATATACCTAATATTGCACCGTATAAACAAATGGGCGTGGCCTCCAAAATCTAGCTTTTCAAGTTAAAAAACACAAAAGAAAGATTTACTCACTTCAATGATTCCAAGAAACATCAGAATGGTAAATATGGGAGGCGGTATGAAAACCAACCAGCACATGTACATGTAAGCTCAGTCTCCATTGGCTTTCACAAGGGTTCCAAATAAGGAGTGTCCCAAGCCTCCCCTGTCCCATGTGTCCCAACTCTCCCTTACTGATGTCTGTCCTAGTAAGGATGTGCAACTCAGTCGTGGCTACATACACTGAGTTGCTTGTATGTGGCTAGGTGAGGTCATGCTGATCGCTCAGAAATTTTCGAATTTTCTAATATGCTGTATTTTTCTGCCTTACAAGTAACTATGAAACAAAAGTGTTGAGTTTTTTTTATTTATGTACACACTGTAAGACTACATTAGGTGTCCAATAATTTCATCACATCCAGTGCAGCATATTATTGAATTCTTCTCCAATCTCGCTATTGAAAGCAATAAATAGTGGGAAGTGCAATCAAATTATTATAAATCGTAATGCAGTTTAACCAACTGGTGTGTACCTGATATGCCAGAAGGGGTTAACCATTTCCCCGCAAGAAACTTGCAGTGTTTCTATATTTTTATTCTTGCTTGGATAAGGCCTGGTGATAGGTATTTCAATATGACTTACAGTGATTCAAACCTGCCGTGCCTGCCGTATTAAATTGCACTTTTCGATGCATTTACAGTCGACATTTTCTCTTGTTGAAAAATTATGACAACTTTAACCAAAATCATATTTAGACTTATTTGTTGTTCAAAATAGGTAAAATTGGTTTTGGTTAAAGGTGTCCTATTTTTGTAACAAGAGAAAACCTGCACCGAAAAGTGCATAAAAAGGTCAATTTGGTGCGCCATAAATCCGTTTTCGTGCATCTGCAGCCCTTTATTATTTTGTGTCTTATAATTCAGCATGTAGGCTGTACAAAATGATCCATTTCATATCCTTTTGATAAAAGTGAAAGTTTGACACTACAATCCGAACAGCTTGAGGGCGATTCCCTATGTGAAGTGAACACCACCTTTCTTCCCTTAAATGATCACAAATATGAGACTAATTATAACCCCCTCTGGTGCAAGTAAACCCGACATCAGTACTTTAAGTACTTTGATTAAAAGGGGTTTTTCAAGCCTGGCCGGCATTACCACGAAATAGAGTCACATGGAACCCCGCTTTGGTTCTTCAATATTTGCATTCCCTATCTCCAGTGGCGATAGGGAGTCTGAAAAAGTTGACATGGAAAGTTGTGACATTGATGTCTTCGTTATCAGGTCAGAGGGTTCAATCGCTTGACTTTGACATTGGAATATGTCGGTCAGTGCCAGTGTGTGCAAATTCCGTATTGGCGACCCAGTTAAACAGACTCAGCCTAATAATCACTTGCAAGAACTGGAATTTCAGCTGCCAATCTCATTTTATCCCTACGTGAATCATGACAGCTCAGTAGAATTACGATCAAACATCAACCTAAGGTAGGCCTCGTTTAATCTTTAAATTCATCTCGGCCCTTAGTTTTTCTTATTTCTCTTTTTGGGTGCAATAATCGACGATTTTGTGATATATGCTTAAATGTAGCTGTTAAATTGCAGAATTAATGATATGCTCTAAAATGGACATTTCTGGGTGATTTGTAAATATAGCCATAATATGTTGCACATTCTCAGCATATTTCTCAATTGCTGGGGGAAGCCGAGGGGTTTTGTGAGTCTCACCCTCATGAATTTCTTTTTTTGCTCTAAAATTAGCAAATAAGATGTTTTGATTCGCAAGGGTTACGTACATGTACCACATGTGTGGGCCTGAGAACCAACTTTCCAACTTTGTATAACCTAGCTTATTCACGAAAAATAAAGCCAAACAACAACGCTAAAGCGAACTTACGTCAGTTAGGTTAAAATGAAGCGTCGATTTGAAAAAAACAGTAAATCAAAATTCCAAATGCTCGCACATACGGCAATCGGACCAGCATATTGCAGTGTAGTGTATGAGGGAAGATAGATACTCCGTCCCATAACTGCACTGTGTTTTGCAGATCATCGGCCGAATGGAAGTCCATCTAGAAAGTTTAGTACACCAATCCCGAATTATTGACAGAATAAAGGATTAGTCCGAACCACGTAAAGATTATTTCAGTAACTGGTCGTTCGCCGTCTTTCGAAATAAAATTAAACGTGGTACAATCTAACAATTAGAACACAAAATCTTTCTTCAGGATCCACGTCCGGATTACCAAATTTATTGTTTTTCAGCTAATATCGTTATGACGACGACTGCGGCAATATAAATATCGTTACAGGGAATGGTCTGGCAGAACAACATTCCTTTCTCCTCCCCGCGAACCTGGATTTTTTTTCCTGTAACTAAGATAATACATGAATTTATTGCTCAAATCTACACCTGCTATTGCTATGCCTTATATCCTCCTTTAGGATATCCCTTGCAGAATAAAAATTATCTCCCTTTAGGGAGCCCAGCTGGTTTACTCTGCGCATGCGCCCCACGAAATCGTCATCTTTTTCTCCTGCAATCTGTCGTGTGTAGACGGTTTTGAAAGGAGTTCCTGTTTTCTAGATTTAGACGTAGCCTAGGATTATTTTTTTCTGAGTCAAACTACTGGCAGATTTATATTAGTCTGTCTGTTCAGGCATTCCCTGAAAATTCCAGACGTTACCGTTCCTGTCGGCATTCTTGATCTGATTTGGATTTCCTTCGACCTGCTTTTCGCCTTTTTGCTGTCGGCCGGTCACCTGTTGGAGTGTTTGAACTGAGGCATTTCTGCCTGGCAGAATTACGCCCAGGGTTTTCGTTTAACAACAAGTCAAAAACATCGTCTCAAGACTACAAGATTCTGTTGGGAAGTATTCTTGCTATTATTTAACGATAACAAAAATAGCGATTAATGGTTTGTCTTCCATTCACGTTCGTTGTTGTTGTCTCGGCCCCCAGCATCGCGCATGTTCGGGGCCACACTCTTATGGACAAACTCCAACACCTAGCGTACGCACAATGCATACAGTTGATTGTGCCTACCAAATTACTCTCTTGTTGAAATCAAGTGTTATCAGTTTATTCGTTGATATATTTTGATCTACATGAGATTTTATTAAGAAATTATGGCTTTTCGTTGGAACACAATTAGAAAAGGTAACATTTTAAATAAAATGTAGTATTTCTTTCACACCCAAAATTACACAAACAAATACTGAAATAGACCTACCATTGAAATTAAATTGAGCGCTTAATTGATTTCATTTTTCTGAAAAATTATGAACGGCTCTGGTGTGGTTTTATTTTCCCCGGCAGTGGATTCATTTTATATAATCTATCTGTTGACAGCATGAAGACAATCATATATAGCTCTCGTCGGCGACTTGTAGTTCAACGTAGATCTTCTCCTGGCATACCTAGATAGGTCTACTTGGGGTCATCACGACATCAGCGACTCATCTGACGGCTGGGACAAAGATGAGGTCAGGATTTTCGCAATCATCTGCCACTGCTTCTGGGACTACAAAAGACACAGTCTTCAAGTGGCGGTCTGCTTCTACTTCGAGAGCTATCATCGCAGACCGACCTTTTGTTATCGGGACCGGACAAAAAGGCCTTTTCTTCTCAACCGACAACGGGCCTTGAGACGTCCTCCGTTTCGACACGATGGGCTATGGCTTCCTATAGGTCTACGTCTGCTGCATCGAGTACTCATCCTCGGCCCTTTGTTCTTTGTTATTGTTCCAGTACATCGACACTATGGGCTCCGGCTTCATCCGATCTATCGACTACTGCTGTTGTTCATCCACAGCCTAGTACTCTGCTACTATGGACTTCGGCTTCACCCAACCATCTAAGTCCCATCCTGCTTCTACGACGGCTTCGTCTACATCAGTTTCTCGGGCTACGGCTGCGCATTTGTTCAGATCCCGCAGACACTTTGGACTCCGGGTTTACATCAACCTACGGTTTCTAACTGGGCCGATTTATTGCATCTTGGCGTTCTTACGGATAAGATTCTACCACAACGCCGTTCCCGTACACCACAACGCCGTTCCCCCACCACAACGCCGTTCCCGTAGACCTCAACGCCGTTCCCATACGCCACAACGTTCTTCTCGAATGCCGCAACGCCGTTCTCAAACGCCATTATTTCACTTCCCGTCACTTCTACGCCGTTCCCGGACGCCATTACACCGCCCTCGGACACCGTTTCCCATCACCTCGTCATAATTTCATAACTTCACGACGTCGTTTTAGGTCACCACCTCTCTTGCGGGTTTCTGTTTGCGAGACTTACCTTCGATCAACGTATCACAACCATAACATCCACTTGATCGTCTGTTGTCTGTCAAATTTTCGCGTCCCATTCCTACCACGCCGCCGGTTGCGGACCAGTGAGTGCATTTACATTTGCGGATAAGTTGGCGGCACTGATTTCTCTAATTCCTGAGATGCCCGAGTCTACAAGTACTGTTCTACTTCTACTCGTTCTAGACGCAACCGTGGGACAGCGGTTTCTGTTGTCATTTCGTCCGGACCTTCGTCGACATCAACTCTACTTCCTGGGCCCCGTCTTCGGAAGGGGCGTTCCAGTTTGCTTCTTACAACCGTCATCCTGAGGACGACCACAAGATAAGAACCTGCGCCCACGGCCACAGCTCGCCTCTTGTTCGTTCCAGCCATCCATCAGCCTAATGGGTCGATTCTTCTGTCACCCGGTCACCACACCTACCTACGGGGTTTCTTTGACACGCTGAACGAGATTAACTGTCATGTCATCGAGGCTGGCACCTATTGACTCCTTTTTACCTCCATCGATCAGACGGAGGTCTAGGAGAGCAACGTGAAATCTCCCGCCAAATAGTTTTCATATGGGGAACCCACGATTCATAGAATTTCCAATAGGGATTGTCATGGTTCCCGACGAAATTTTGAAGCACTTTTGTTGGACACAATTGAAATAATGGGGTTCCCCATTGCAATGCATTTCAATGGGCCTTGCTTCTATAGTCGGGTTCCATCTTCAGGAGTTACACGTAATGTTTCGGGAGATTCAACATGGCGCCTCCCCAGCTTGTAGAGATGGACAATGCGACTTTTTGCCGTTTTTCTGGTAAGTTTATTGCCTCGATTTCATGTCATTACAGCACAGTGATTCCTAGTACACCACCCGTCATTTCTATATATCGTAAAGTATTTGTCGGCTGATGACTTATGTCGAAGCCAACCAAATAGTCCAAGTTGTTGTTGTTGCATATCAAATGTACGGGAGGTCATCCACGCACTGACTGGAAGACAACAGTACAATCGACGATGCCCTGATTTTTCTGATACTTTTTCTTTCAGTTGATGATATCCACCAGCCTGGTTGTTTAAAAACAGTTATTCTAAATTTTGCTGAAAATTTTATTTCGGGGGGGGGGGGTGCTATTTATTTTGGCAGTTCAATAATGGTTTGGTTTTGCAGAAGCATCAAATTGATCTAGCTGCGTGACTTATTTAATAAGGCTGATAAATAATATACATATACTTTTTGTTTGAACAACATTGTTTTCTTTTCATTAATCTTAACAGTTTAGTGATATCCACATTGTGTGCTGTGACACTTGTTGATGAAAAATAATTTGCTTGTTAAAACGTGATATTCTGAAAACTTATTCTGAATTGTAGCTGAAACAAAGGAGTCTACATTCCACATGTAGGCCTACATTATTGAGATTTTTGACTGATAGCATGGATGGAACCTTTCCCAAATATTTTTTTTAAGCCCTGGACATACAACTGGGCATTTATTTGCCATACGATCACATTTCACATGCTTTGCTCAGCCCCCTTGATCTGGAACCAACCAGACACTATCACTAGATGAAAGAAGAAGATCATGATATACATTTCAGGTTTTACCGATGCCAAATGACTTGAACAAAAGACAATTAGACAAAAAGAAAATTAATAAATATATCAATAAATAATAAATTACATAGAAAATTTTCTTGTCTTTGCAAGGGGGACATCAGACACACTGGCAATACAGACCATTCATTCAAATTTCACCTTCCATTGGGGGGGCAGAAATATTCCTCAAACACAGTATACATATTCTCTTTTGTGATCTAATTTTCGTTTGTCAAAATATTGCTCCACAGAGAAGTTACTGATATAATCCTGTTCTAGATTATGATATACTGGATGCTTATCATGCTCATGCCAATAACATGAACTCCAACAATCCAACCAGTGGTCAAGATCCATCATCGTTCTTCAGAATTCATATTATTGATCACTCATAGATTGGATTAAGTTCTCAAAGTACTCCGTTCTCATTTCATACTTTTGCAAATTCTTGTAACATGGTCAGGTCCCAGTTCTATTAAAAACACGTATGAAAGGTGCGAACTGGTATAATGGATTTCATCTTGTTGTGTATGACGAAAGAATGAAATATAATGAATGCCATAAACATTTTCAATGAAGTGAGTTTCGATATTAAATATGAATACAATTGATTCCAACCTACATGTCATGGATTCAGCACTTCTGATATCAGATGCAACAGGACTGTTACACAATGGATGTACTGGATGAAATGGAAAAACCAAAACAGACTATTGATTGGTTCAGCTGTGTCAGAAAGGTGTGGAATGACAGAGGTGGTGAAAATCAGAGTCAGTGATTGGCCACAACCCCACCCCACCCCCCCTCCCCCCCCCATTGGATATCAGCTGATTCCTCAGGAAATAAACATTACACATGTAATGACCACCGGCAGAGTGATACATGTGTCAATCGGCCAGACATTTCCAAGGATGCCCAGTTCTAACTTAAACCAACCATGCCGGACTTCCTTCCCTCAGAATAATTGGGTCTAACTTTTACAAAACCTGCAGCCCCCAATAGCTCCTGGATCTAGAACACATAAATGAAGGGATCTAGTTTATCGATGCTATGGCAAAAATATCATGTAGAATGAGATTGTGTGGATAATATCAGATTCATGGAAGTTGAAGTCCTGCAGCATGCACCACAAAAATCAAAGGTCATAAAACTTTCTGCTCTGCACCAGTGTGGATCTCTAATTGTTGTTTTTTTTACAAAATTATCTCCCTTGACAAGGTAAGGACTTGAGTGTCTAAAATGATTTAGCTTCCAGAAACAAAGACTTCATTTCCTGAGCAGAGGTAAAAACCGAACATATTTTGATTATTTTATTCAAATTTCAATTCCACTTCTGGTATATGTACATGTATAAAATACATACAGAATGAACTGCATACAGAATAACACAAAGAACAGGTATGTATCTCATTACATTCTTAACCAAAGATCAATACCTGGGTGATATTACAACAATACCATGGTGTTATATATTGTTATGATTGGCTTAACTTTAGCTGCTGAAGATATTTCTAATTTGAGGGCAATGGGCAATCATACTAAATTTATTTTCATAACTTCATTTATTTTCACAATAAGCAACATAATCGGGATTATCAAGTGAAGTTTTACAACGTCATATAATACGCATCATGAGTCTCCTTCAGTTTAGTGTAGACATATATACCCTTGAATATCTGTTACCATGATTCAGTCATAATATTGTCTGTATTATATTGATGTCGACAAGGAATAAATATAATTATTTGATAGTATTATTAATTGTATGTTGTTTATGATTAACATTAACTTTTTATTCGCTGGAATCCAGCCATTTGTTCCATATGGGCAATATTCTCATCAGCCATCACCATTCAATATGGATGTGATGCATGTACAAGTTCATGGTAATTGATACATTATGGTGAAGGTGACCTATAACACCAGTATACAAAATTATTCAGAGCGCATTGAATCCTCATCACATAATGCTGAGACAGACAGAACGGAGTGTCGGTAAAATCAGGTGTGTTTTGTAGAGGATTCTGTCAGTGAGGATGCTATACTGTACACATACAAAATATGAAGTGTTGATGTGTAGGGCCTATAGCACCAAATCACAAGCAAGTTGGTAAAACTAGGCACACAGGGTCTCATTTCTGCCGCTAACGTGTTGATTTGGGTGGGGGCGTACTCTCAGGGGGGGGGGGGGGGAAGGAGCCTAATGTCTCAAGCAGTATTCCAGGTTTTCCATCAGTATACTCTATGCCCAATATTTCAAGCACGTGAAATCAGACAAAAAAATATTTGCGGGGAATGTGACTTCCACATCCCTACACATGTAGCTGGACATGCTAGTGGGGAACCCTCAATCCCAGGTTAATTACCATTGGTGAAGTTAACGTCCAACAAAAGCAAAATTGAGCTTGCCATTCGGCCCTATGTTATTCAGTGATGTATTCCCCTACGGACCCTGTTGCCTCGACGGTGGTCTTTGCGCTCATCCTGTGCTTGTTCTACAGTGACTCGGCGTCCAGCTTATGCCTCGTCTTCGTTTGGCCAGAGGAAGAGCCGGGATTAATTCACATCATAGATTTTCACCTGCCCGCCTTACGTCCTTTCAGTCATCTTGTCGTCGGCGGCTATTTGCAGCACTTCTGGGAAAATTGGCAGCTCTTTACAGACGACGCCTGGGTTCTAAAGACATTAAGAAATTGGTTCTTCTTCGACTTCCAGACCCAGCCAGGTTCATCTCCCGACCGAGTCCATCACACCTGCCAGTTCTCTCAGGACACTTTCAGACGCTTCTTTCATCTGTCACCAAGCTCATCACCTTGGGTACGGTCTGAGAGCTGCTTCAGGCCAAGGACAGCGCCGCTTTCTACAGCCATGTCTTCCTAGTTCCGAAGAAGGATTCCGACCCTGTCACCACCTCCTCATTTCAAGATGACGTCGGTTTCATCGATCCGGGCCCGTGTTCATCACCGGGATTGGCTGGCCTCCATCGATCTGCAGGACGCATATCTCCATATACCTATTCATTCTCGTCATCGTCGTTTCCCTCGCTTTACCATCGCTGGTCGACGATTCGAGTGGCAAGTCCTCCCGTTCGGAGTCATCATCACCTCACCAGTCAGGGATTCCTCCATCTACGGGGCTTTCACATCGAGGTTTACATACATGTAGACGTCATCCTCTTTTGGGCGGCGGACAAGTCTCTCCCCTACGCTCAGATCCGTTTCCTTGCTCATCTCAATATCCAAGTTTCGGTGTTGACGTCCCTACATCCACAGCTGATTTGATGGCAGTCCCGTCACAATGTCATGCGCGGTTTTTCTTTCCTATCATCGGCTCCAGTTCGCCATCTCTACTCCGATGCTTCCGAGACAGATTGGGGAGTCCATCTAGACGACCTTGAGGTGTCTGGCAGATGGTCGACGTTGGATGCCAGACTTCATATCTACCTTCTGGAGATGATTGCAGTCAGCTTACCAGTTCAGCATTGGAGCTCTCTTCTGGTGAATTTGTCCCTTCTCATCGCAACGGACAGCTCGACCGTCATTGCTCATATCAGCAAGATGGGTACCACCCAATCCTACTCAACATTTCGTCTGGTTTGGACCCTCTTCGACTGGGCTCTACAACTTCACTGCCATCTCAGCGCTTGAAATATTCCGGGTCGGCTCTAAGTCCTAGCAGACCGCCTTTCTCGTCTCGACACCGTTCTTCAGACTGAATGGCAGCTTCACCCGGAGATCTCCCATTGAATGCATCACCAGCATCTGGGAGTCCCCCTTGATCGACCTGTTTGAGACGAGGAACAATGCACAGCTTTTCCTCTTCATCAGCCCGATTCTGGACCCTCGAGCCTTCGCCATCGACGCCCTATCGACCAGCTGGGAAAACTTCCTTGCATACGCCTACCCTTCCATTGCCCGGCTTCAGGAAGTTCTACAAAGATTGCTCAGCACGACTGCGTCATCCTTCTCGTCCCGTGGTGGCCTCTTCGACCGTGGTTTCTGGTTCCTCTTCCCACCGCCCCACCACGCCGCCTACCAGATTGGCCCAGCCTTTTGCGTCAACCTCACGGGATAGTCCATCACAACCCCCTGTGGTTCAATTTACTTGTCTGCAGACTATCCAGTGTGCACTCACAGACCAAGGTTTTTTAGCAGAAGTTGCATAGATGTTGGTTTCAGCCAACCGATCTTCCACATCATAGCTCTATCAATCTAAGTAGACATACTCCGTCCCCTGGTGTCGAGACCGAGACATCGTTCCCGACGCTGCCTCTCTTCTCATAGTAGCAGACTTCTTCCTTCACCTACACCGAGATAGGAAGTTTCAATCAGCACCTTTGCGGGGTACCGGTCAGCTTTAGCCAGGGTTCTGCGTCTATCGACACTAGTCTGGATGACAACATCTCTGCCCTCTTACGTGCCCTCACCTCGTCGTCGTACCCGATAACTGCTACCGAAGAGGGATATTGGGGTGGCTCTTTGCGCTCTTCTTCGCCCACCCTTCAAACTTCTACAGTCCGCCTCTATAAAGCTGCTACCTACTAGACTGCCTGCCTGGCGGCTTTCGCCTTGGCTTCTAGAGTATCCGAGCTTCACGCCCTGAAGAGGAAGTCGATGACTTGGACGGCAGATTGGCCCGCATCTCTTTCCGACCCACTCCAGTGTTCATCGCCAAAATGAGACTGTGAACCAAGGTCCTTGTGCTCCGTGTCTGTGTTCTATCCCAGCATTAACAGACTTCGTTCGTGGCCTTGATGACAACATCCTGTTATGTCCAGTACGAGCAATACGTCACTACCTCATCCATACCGACCCAGTTCGGGGGCCTCATCGACTGTTGTTCCCTCTCTTCATCCTACTGCAACTTGTGACATCACCTTGAACACGGTGGCATCTTGGTTGAAGAAGACCCTTAAGTGGACATACCTACTCGCCTCCCCCACTTCTGGCCTCTGTATCTTCCCATGAAATACGAGCCATCGCTACATCATAGCCTTTATGGAAAATCTTATCCATGGGTGACATTGTCCAATCCTGTGCTTGGAGTGCCAATTCGACTTTTACCGACTACTATCTGGGAGACATGTCAGTACTAACAGATAGAGTGACCACGCTAAAGCCGCTGGTAGCTGCTCAGCATGTGGTCCGTCAGTTTCCACAAGCGGGGGGGCAGTGGGCACCGGATCGCCGCAGCAAGCCAGCCAGTCAGCCAGCTAACAAGACCCGACACATCGGTGAGTATTATTTACGTAAATCCGTGTCGGAGACGATGGGACTTAAGAGAGAAGTCTGAGACGGCGATGACAGTATGATCAGTTGGTCCTCTAGTATTCGGGTTCAGATGTCCGGTTGTACTGACCCTTCTTACCGTCTCACTAGTTTTACTATCTGAGTTACCTTGGCCCCGTCTCGGGTTCTTCTTAAGAGTAAATAAGTGTACCACATCCACGTTCATCTCAGCGGTTACTCTGCATGAACTCTGGAACTGCATAACGAAGGGACTGCAGAGAGACGTGTGAGACGACGATGACAGCATGATAAGTCAGTTCTCTAGTATTCGGGTTCAGAAGTCCGGTTGTACTGACTTATTTTTGTGCAGATAACTTTTATTCTGCAAGGGATCTCTTAAAGGAGGATATAAGGCATACCAATAGCAGGTTTGATTTGATAATAAATACCAACATTGTTTATAAATGTTTAATATTTAGTCAAATTTGCTTTTTTTCTGTCAGTGCATTTTTGTGCATTAAGGCGGGAGGAACGTAAGTATTGGAGGGATGCACGAAAACAAACAAAAAGGAAAGATTCCCGTAGATTCCCCGCAAGGTGAGTTTACGGGAATCCAATGGATTCTGGTTTAATTTGGCAAAAACAAGCCCTGTATGGTATAAGTACAATGTATCTCAGTCATACTTCAAGCCACCTTTTCCAAATCAATTCTCGGACAAAGGACTCCCACCGACGGGTATACTGACACGTGACGCTCTGCTTAAATTTGTGGTTCGTACTATCCCTCCCTTTCCTGTGGCATCAGTATGGAGAATATTTTTAGCCAGTGAAAAGTTGTGAAAGTGTCATCAATATATGCACAATGGTCCTTTCTTGAAATAGTGAGATAATTTGCTGCATATTTGGACAATTTTCATCAAAATAACGGTAAAGACAATTCTTTTAACATTTTATTCACTTTAAATTTTACAGCCAGATGTTTGCTGGAAATGCAAGATGATAAAACATTTGGTAGTTTTCTCTATTGTAAAATGTCTATTTTGGCAAAGATAAGTGATAAAAAAAAATTTCAAATCTGAAAATGAATTTGTCTTTACTGTTATCGTTGCAAATGCCATTTGAAGGTTAATAATTATAAACAACACATTATTTAATAAAAAGAATTTTCTGTTGGATCGAATTTATTCAACTGTCTTGACCGTTGAAAGGCGTTTATCAGGAAAGTTTTTGGAGAAATTTAGCACAAGAAGAGAGAGAGAGAGCATTCAGGTTTAACGTCGCGTTCAGCAATATTTCAGCTATATAGCGACTTTAGCACAAGAAATGTCATATAGACGGCACCACTGTCATTGTTAAAAGCACCAGGGTGTTTTCTACAAAAAGTCTGTGTCACACTCATTGTCTGTCTTTATCGTTAGTGAAAATGGCCCATTCATCATATTCACAGCAGATAGCAATGGTTAAAAACCTGCCCTAGGCTGTAGATGGTCTGGTGAGGAAGATTATCCACTTGTTGTCATTTGACAATGCACCTGTCGGGTCTCCAGTGCAGACCCATTATCTGGAAATTAAAGTAGACAAGGCGGATTGTGATACACTATCCTTGCGAGCCAGTGTATCGATTGATCTGTGAGGATCGATATATAATAAATAGATCAAGAGAATCCTCTAATTCAACCCAATCAGTTAACCCGCTAAGCTAGTTGATTAGGCCAATCCGCTGCGAGGTATGAGATGTGACAGTTTTGAGCTTCATCGCAGGCCAAACTACTTTGATGTCAAGCTGAAATCGACATGTAATGTAAATGTACAAGATTGTATGATAGAGGCAACGACTCAAGAACTCATTCGAATCACCAAATATGTCAAGGTAAACGCTCTTCGATGATTTAGGATTTACCTGGACTTGTGAAGATGGTGATACACATGCATCAGTTGTGACTATTCATATGATATTGAATCTTGCATACATACTTTCTAAAGTCTCAGGTTATTAAAGCGACATTACAGGGCCAACTATCATGACTGCAAGCTTTACTTTATGTGTTATAGCTTGTCGTAAGAGGCGACTAACTTGGGCACCCGTGGGGTTCCCGGGTGTGAGAAGGAAGAGAACCCCATCCATGGGATTCCCGAGTGTCAAAAGGAATAGGAATGGGATTCCCATGTGTGAAAAGGAATAGAACCCAAATATCGTGATATGACGGAAATATAGTTGAAAGCGACATTATATCATATTCACTCACTCACTTATGTGGGACATGTTACCATTGAACCAGGTTTGATAGTCTTTTGTGATGTTTATTCCAATACTGATGTGTCTGAATGATAATTTTCTGTTGAAGAATGCTTTACCAGGGTCTCATGGTCAAGCAAGTCAAGTCAAACATAGAGTGGAATATTTTGCTACTTTATTTAAGTTAATACATGTAACAATAACAGAATGTATTTGTCAGTCAGATTATAATCTGTGTCCTTCTCTAAGTGCCATCATCTTCATGTTTATCTAACATATCCACAATTTGTGTGTGACCTTTCTGTTTAGCAAGATCCAGGGCGGTATGGCTGTATATCTCTTTGATGTTTATATCCACCACGTGATCCATAGACTGTACTGTCTCTGTATGTCCAATCACGGCAGCCCAATGAAGACCTGTCTGCCCCCATGACAACAGATACGCAACTATCTCCTGGTGTCCACACTTACATGCTTTCACCAGTCCCCTCCCTGTAGTATCGTCGCGTGCTCGGGGGATTGTTCATTCCCTGTAATAATATGTCTAACACATTTAGACGTCCATCTCTACAAGCGGTGACGAAAGCTGCACAGATTTGATCGACGATTATATTGTGTGATGTCATCAGATTGGTGACATCGTCTATGCCACCACGTGACACTGCCTGATACAGAGGGGACCGTCACAGAGAAGCTACCACCGTGTGATAGCACCGGACCTCAGAGATAGATGGTGTACGCACCGACCATCCCATGATTTACTCTCAATGAAGGCGATCAGTTTGTCAGGACAAGACTTCAAATACTCAACCCAAACCTCTTGAAAGTTTTCCTCTCTGACAAATGAATTCTAAAACACATCATGCAGAGACCAGTTTCCGAAAATGGCCGCTTCCGTGAACACTGTCACCAATTATTTCTTGTTTTCTACATCATCAGCAAGACAGACAACAAACTCGTGTTCATCCTTTTTATAATCGTGAGGACGGGAAATTTTCACGACGATGAAGCATGTACACTGAATGGTTTGATGCAGTACGCACACTGAAATGTTTGATGCAGCATGAACACTGAATGGTTTGACACATCAAGTACACTGAATGGTTTGATGCAGAATGTACACTGAATGGTTTGATGCGGTAAGCCCACTGGATGGTTGGATGCATCATGAACATTGAATGGTTTGACGCATTATGTACACTGAGAGGCCTGATGCAGCATGTACACTGAATGGTTTGATGCAGTACGCACACTGAACGGTTTGATGCAATACGCATACTGAACATGCTGAATGGTTTGATGCAGCATGTACGCTGAATGCTTTGACGCATGATGTACACTGAATAGTTTGTTGCAGCATGTACACTGAATGGTTTGACGCGTGTACACCGAATGGGTTATTGCAGCATGTACATGTACATTGAATGGTTTGATGCAGCATGTACATGTACAATGAATTGTTTAAGGGGAGAGGCTGCTTGACTATATAGGGGCCTAGCATCTGCTGGATCTCCCGTTCTGCTAAACCTAGGACCATGAAATTGTGTGCAGGTGCAGAGATAGATAGAATATGATCGTATGCAAAGTTTCAGGCTGGTCACGTGACTAGAACTACACCAGCAGCGCCACCTAGCATATTTTTAATAAACGAAAACTCGTTTGACCTGTGTTTTGATTTGTATTGCACTAAACATTTATATTTTACATTACTGAGTGTGTATGCACATTATTAGAACACTTTTATATTGTATTATGGTGATAATCATAGATTTACACAACTACAAAGTTGGTGACAATTTTCACTGAAGAAAGGTTCCCAGGTAACAGCCACATAACATAATTTACCACTGAAAACCATGTAATAATGTGTGTTCATATCGTAGGAATATTCCCTGAACTTTTCGTGGAGATCCATAAATAAATAGCGGCAAACGATTTCTCCTAATGAATGATATCGGCAGAAAAACTGAGCCAAATGGTTGACTGTACGCCAGCAAAGTGGCGCCCTGGAGCGTAAAAACTGTAGTTTTATTCGGTTTCTATAGCCACGAGTCGTTTCTACTATTACTTTGACAATTTGGCGCATTCAAACGATAAAAACATTATTCATACTCATAGGCATGATTTATTGTTTCTTTTACACTTCAATCAGTTGAAGCGATCAAACAGCCGCCATTTCACTCTGAGCGGGTGCTAAGGAAGGGACCGAGTGCGCATGCCCAGAGACTCCGTATTGCGTCACTCGAGAAGCTTCGCTATCCTCGGAAGTGATATGGAAATGAGCTTTCGCCATAAAATTATGTTTACGAGACCCCGAGTCTTAAGCTTCTGACATATATGGATGTTTTCGTAGGAAATTTTTCGATGTTTCTCGAAAATACACCGGATTGAGGCGGAGATTGCCGATCTAACGTTTCACGTTACAGCTGGGAACTTCCGCTTTCCAATGATATGTGGCAACAACGACAACGCCAACGACAAATGGGTGTTGCCGTTTCAGCAGTTTTAGGAAAATAATGACAGGGACAGTTTAACAACACAATTAAGTATTAATTAAACTATTTTTAATAATCTTGTCAACCAATAAATTTATTTATGTAAAATTCGGGCACATTGTGGACATAACAAATACAAAATCTCATTTTCAATTTTTTTACTGTTCAGCCCTAATAAGTCAAGCCTTGTCTCCCCAATAATGCAGCATGTACATGTACCGTGAATGGTTTAATGCAGCATGTACATGTACACTGAATGGTTGAATGCAGCATGTACATGTACACTGAATGGCTTAACTCATTCAGTACTGCCGCTTATCCTAGCTGTCAGCCCTAGATAGTTTTCTTGGCCTGGACCTCACTGCTTCCAGCTCAGGGCAGTCAGCTGAGTGAAGTTGAATAATTATCTCCAATATAGAAGGCGTTCATGTGTTTTTGTCTGCATTTCAGATCCCTCAAGAAATGCAGTTTATTCCAAATAAAAATCAGTAAACTCACCGACACGTTCGTAATCTGCAAAATGAAACTGCCAATGGCAATCGCAATTCGATGAACAACAACAACAACCACGTAAAATAAAAACAACTGCACAAACCTACGTAATTTCCGAAGATTGTGAGCGTACATTTCTTTGATTACAATGCCCAGAAATAACCGATGAATACTCGTTTATTCGTGGACATTTGTCAGAATAAACGCAGCTTGAGATGAGAGACCGCTAAATTGCGAAAAGTTTGAGGGTTTTTTTCTGTCAATATTTCAAGGCGTGTATCTCCTCTTTCCAGTTTTTGTTGATCAAGGTCACGTTGGAAAGGTGATTCCCTGGGCTTTCCCAATCTCGTCATAGTTACAATGGATGGCTAATATTACGAAAGCTACGATTGGATATAAATATCATTCATCCGACGGATCTATCGTATGCGCCGATGAAACACGTCGACACTTCAGCGCTTCGGTTGGTTGTATCGTTACCACGTAACTAAAACGAAGGCACGTGATTGATCAATTCGACCATTACAGCTCGTTTCAAGCATGGCGCGAGATGAAAATGGCCAATATTTACCGACACGTGTTGGAAAAATGTGGAAATAAAGTTTATGGAGTGGGTCTGATGGAGTTTATCTTCATGGAACGATTAGATGGTCTCTTGGACACGTTATACTTCAGTAATAGAGAGATTTGAACGATATTACTGAGTGAATTTACATTCTGCAGCAACATTTACTGACACGGTAAAATTGTGAAAAAATTTCTTGGTCCACATTTTCCCCATTATTTGTACATTTCACTCTCCATCGTGTTTTATTTGTTTGTCAAAATGAAAACATTCTTTAATAATCTGAATGTTGAAGGTTTAGGCTTTTCAAAAATATATACATTTGGGCAAGTTTCATTCGAGGTGCTCGGGTAAAATGCTACATTGCAGACGGAGTGGGGTTTTATTTGACGGTAAAGCAGCGATGTCGCCTTTTGGCATCATTGGGGTTGGGGAGGCTCTAAGAATTACGCCGGGAATTATTCTGTCGCCTTTTGGCGTCATTGGTACCGAATGAGTTAATGCAGCATGTATATGTACACTGAATGGTTTGACGCAGGATGTACATGTGCAGTGGATGGTTTGACGCAGCAGTAAACTGAATGGTTTGATGCAGCATGTACATGTACATTGAATGGTTTTATGCAGAATGTACATGTGCACTGAATGGTTGAATGCAGCTTGCTCATTGAATGGTTTTGATGAAGCATGTGCATGTACACTGGATGGTTTGATGCAGAATGTACATGTACACTGAATGGTTGAATGCAGCATGTATATGTACACTGAATGGTTGAATGCAGCTTGCTCATTGAATGGTTTTGATGAAGCATGTGCATGTACACTGGATGGTTTGATGCAGAATGTACATGTGCACTGAATGGTTGAATGCAGCTTGCTCATTGAATGGTTTTGATGAAGCATGTGCATGTACACTGGATGGTTTGATGCAGAATGTACATGTACACTGAATGGTTGAATGCAGCATGTATATGTACACTGAATGGTTGAATGCAGCTTGCTCATTGAATGGTTTTGATGAAGCATGTGCATGTACACTGGATGGTTTGATGCAGAATGTACATGTACACTGAATGGTTGAATGCAGCATGTATATGTACACTGAATGGTTGAATGCAGCTTGCTCATTGAATGGTTTTGATGAAGCATGTGCATGTACACTGGATGGTTTGATGCAGAATGTACATGTACACTGAATGGTTGAATGCAGCATGTACAGATACAGGTTATTCATACACTGAATTCTTTGGTGCAGCATGTACACTGAATGTTTTTGATGAATCATGTACGCAGAATGTTTTAATGCAGCATGTACAATGAATGGTTTGACGCAGCATGTAGGCTGAATGGTTTGATGCAGCATATACACTGAATGGTTGGACTCAGCATGTACATTGAATGGTTCGACGCAGCATGTACACTGAATGGCTTGACGCAGCATGTACCTTGAGCAGATTTTGATCAGTTTACACTGTATTCATTTGATTGAGTTAGTGAGTGAGTATGATTTAACGTCGCTTTCAACACTATTTCAGTCATATCAGGACGTTTGGTGAACTATTCCTTTTCACACCCAGAAACCACACGGGTAGGGTCCTATTCCTTTTTAACACCCGGGACCCCCCCGTGAGGTCCTATTCCTTTTCACACCCAGGAACCACACGGGTGCCCCAGTTAGTCGACTGTTACGACAAGCTCTCTGAGGGGCTGAGGCCTATTCTTACCATCACCTGGGGTGTGCACAATGGCACCACAGGTCAACCCCGGGAACCCCACACTGTTGAATCCAATCTTTGCTCAAAATTCGAGTTAGACAGTCGTTTAGCAATACAGCTGCACCGGTAGTACCGGCAGGCATATTGAAACTTGCCTTGACAGCGGTTCGTTGATTCACCATGTTCACCGCTCTTTAATCTCTTTAACATGGGGCAGGCTTTTCAACTATTGATAACTGGACTTTTCAACCTGAAGTTGCCAAATTTATAATATATTTAACCTAATAGTGGTCCTTTCATGGATTATGGATAATTTGATCCATATTCACCATATCTATACCAGTTATCCATTGTTTAGAAACATTCCCCATATTAAAGATAGACTAGAGAATGGTTGAACGAACAGCTGTTAACAGCTGTCTAAGTACAGTGATATCGGTGCAACTGTATTGCTAAAGGATTAACTTGAATATTGTGCAAGGTCTGGATTGATCTAACATGTATATGTTTTGTTAACTTCCACAAGCGCATGAAAATGTATGTGAACAGTTTCCATACTATGGTTAAGTTTATACAGCGAGCTGTTTTATTATGTAACTATCGAACGAACTGGTCCAGCATTGAACTCATTTGGTTATATTAAGATTTGATGTGGTTCTACGTACAGATGACGGGTTTCCATGTGGAATTAAGTCTGAGTTGATACTGTGGTTCCAATGTGGCACTTAAATTACATGTATCCTCAAATCCATATCACTGATCGATATGTTTTATCGGGTTATCTAAATGAATTTCGGTGAATTTTTCTCTGTCATGCCTTGGTTACCTTTTGTGAGTGTTCATTTGCACAGATGCTAAAAATTGAGTGATCATCGTTCCACTATCTACACATGGTTATTCAATCCCGAGGATTGGCCTGGGATGTCATTGTGCACAAGCCAGGTCATGGTAAGAATATAACGACCACAGCTCCTCAGACAGCCTGTAGTAAGAAGCAACTAACTGAGGTACTTGTGGGGTTCTGGGTGTAGAAAGGACCTATACCGCGGGGTTCCTGTTTGTGAAAGGAATAGGACCTAGACACCCTGATATAATATTGAAAGATTGTTGAAAGCGATGTTCAATCATACTCACTCACATAGTTTTTTTTGTCTCAAACATGGATGAATTATAAAGAAACGTAAGTTTTTACATGACCAATCATTTCTCAAAAGAATGTTTATTATAGATCGATAATTCTGTTCCTTATTTTATGATTGCATTATTCTGAAAGTATGCTTGTAAAGTACTCACATTTGACTCCTTCGATAGCATCTGTGCTGGGTGGACTCGCCTGCTGTGATTGGTCTGCAAATACATGTACATTGAAGTGAGTTTCTCACCTGGTTTGTTACTTTTATTCAAGACCGCGGATCCAGCAGAATGTTAACCCAATTTGGCCTTGATTACGCGATATGAACAAGGGGACGACTATTTTATTCTGATCGCTTATGTATTTGCTTTTCCTGTAAAATGCAACTACTATGAGATCATCCATCTGGAAAATGTCCCAAGTCATCTACAGATCCGAAGGATATTTGATGAGAATATGGGGAAAACTCCCCTGTGTGTGATAGTAATCAAGCTGATTTTTTCCAATCTATAACCTGTCAAATCAGATTTTTCTTCAAGCTCACATACTGAAATATCAGCCTCGAAAAAATTGTGAACCTCCGTTGATCAAAATGTGCACCGTGGCTCGATACAGTACTTTTGAGGCATTTACAGTGAGGATTTTCTCTTATAGCAAAAATTGATACCTCAAACCAAAATAATTTTGTCACACAATATACTAGAAAGTTTGTAGTGGGGCGCATTTTGATCAATCATATCTTCATTTTTATGCAACTGAACAGTTCAGTTTTTTCGAAGGGGATATTTCAGTGTGTAAACTTGAAGAGAAATCTGATTTGGCGAGTTTTGGAGTGAAAAAAACAGCTTTTATTATTGTCACACACAAAAGAGTTTTTCGTATGTGAATGTAACATATCCTTCGCTGACATTGAAACAATGGCGGAGAAAGCTGAATAAATGTCCATACGAGATAGAGACGAAAAAGGGCAATTCCGTGTAATGTGAACATGATAGTAAAACTTACCGGCATGCTACAAATTATTGTTTTATAACTTAGTTTATATTCTTAAGTTACTGGAAAAAATATTTTGATTGGGTTTTTCCCCAAGTACTGAGAAACCTCAATTCGCAAGAAGTTCTAGCAAACCTCCAGAGTAAATTCATCATAGTCCCAGCAGACAAAGCTCCAAATAATATAATATTCATATGTAAATATTGCTATTACCAGTTGCTGGTTAAAGAATTGAGTGTAGACATATCATCATGAAATACGTCTACTTACTCTCAAACTACATTTACTCTGGAAGATTTATTTAACAATCACAAAACGTTTCTCAGGGAAAGAGGTATTTGTCTTACAACCAATCATAACGACATACCAAAAGTATACTGGACTCCCAAAATGCATAAATCACCATACAAAGCAAGATTCATAACTGGTTCTAGACGTTACATCACCAAGCTTCTTTCAACCCTATTGACGAGGGCCCTTCAGGCGGTAAAAAAAAATTGGGAAAGATATTGCGCCACTATTTCTAAAAACTTCAAAATGTTTTACGGAAGATATTTTTGGAACATCATGATGTCTTGCCGTCATCATTGAAAACTGTTGACCGCTTCTCTCTTGCAGGAAACAAGCCTATGTTTATGTATACTATGATTGTCTATTTGAATTTGGTGCTAATACTGTTATATGGAATATGGAATAGGTCTTTGGATTATGGACGCGGATATTCTCTAATGGACGACGGCTGAATTATGAATGACGGACCAGACGCTTGTAATTCAGAGGAAATTTTCAAAAGCTTTCTGGCAGTCATTTCTCCACTGTTGCCTCTACTCTAATTGCTGCCTTTCCTGTTGGTAGAAAGGGGTGATGTCCAACACAGTATTACGTGCGTGACGCACAAACCGTAAAGTTTTGGACATAGCCTACTCATTCAAAAAAATCTGTGAATCCTGCATGTGATCAAATATCGCCCATTTTGCTAAAATATCCTCATATGGACGTTCAACTACATCATACAGACAATATCTTAACTATATTTACCAAAGTATTGACTGGACTAAATAGTGCCGTTACGTGCGTGACAGCCTGGCGTTACGTGAGTGACGAGTGACGCCTGTGAAAGTGCAGTGCCATCTGGTCTGGTGGTTCAAACCAGTGCCAGGAAACCTTGTCACAACATATGAAACTGAACTGTACAGTGTAAGTCAAATACTAAATCTTGGCAAACAAATTTGCAGTTATACAGAGCATTGTGGAATTATAGTAAGACCTACAATAAGGAATGCTAAATTTTGGCTTGCCGCATAAATTCCGGGCAAAGTTTGTGTTTTTGCAGTGCCTGGGTTGCCTGATATTCGCACTAAATTGACATGTATATCTGTTTTCCCATGTGATGTTTTAATATTCAAATCACCACATCAGATTCAATTTGTCTGGTACTTGGTCACATTGTCATACATGTTCAAATACATGTGCGAACTAGTAGAGAAAGTAGTTATCTCCAACTTCCAATTGGCAGTCAGTGACACTTTGTTGAATAACCATGATAACAAGAATCCTCAATAAGAATGATGTAACGGTCTACTTCAGTGATCAGGTAGAAAAAAAAGCTAAATGTGTCATGTTTTTGATAAAGTGAAAAAAATCACGCTAAAATGTATACGCAAAGTCATTTTCGAACGTCAGTCAACTATGTTTTACGTCACTTTTGACTCTGAGCGTTAACCATATACAACCTGGGCATATAACTTCCCTTATATGCGTTGTAATTTTGCCTGTACGAAACAAAGCTTTTTGTATCCCCTGATGAAGACGATCGGTCAAAACCCTAACCCCCATCTTAGATTCAAGCGAACACCTTAAAATTTTGTACTTCTCTGGAATCACTGAACCAATCAACGTGAAAGTTGGCATGTATACATGATCCATGGACCGGGGTCACTCAAATAGGAACATATAGAGTTGCTCCGTAAATAAATATGGTGAGCTTGGCCATTTGTATAGAAAATCAATCCAATGTACACATGGCTGGAAATAGAGGAAAGAAATTTGAAGAGCAATTATTATTGGGAGCTTTAATTTTGATCAGCAAAACCTCTTTGACCAAATAAATGCTGCGCCAGTTTGATATGTTAGGCCAAAAATAAAAAAAAATGTTTGTTTGGGCTAATATTTATTGCCACGAACCATGGGTCAGTAGGTCGAATTTTATTTTTATTTTCCTCACTATTTGGCACGTCTGTCTCTATGTGATCATGAAAACGTTCAAATGAAAAAATATAAAATAAATCAGAAAATATTACTGTTTTACAAACATGTACTTCCCTGATTTACATATATAATTTCGATATAAGACAGTTAAATTCAGAAAGACTCTATATCTCTCAGATGATTAAAAAATAACAATAAAAAGCTTTGGGTAGGGGCCTTTTTTGGTGGGTAGGTAGGGCTACCTCAAACAAACAACTTTTAATTTTAACCTTATAATATCAAAATTTGATCATCATTGCTGCTCACTGACCCTTTTATTTCCATCCCTTGTACATGTATGATTGAAACAATATTCCCATTTGAAAGTATTTCAAGGCCTTGGTGAACAAGTGTTGTTATTACAATGTATTTTAGATAATGCTGAAAAGCCTATGTCTGAAGATACTGACATTTCAGGTGTGATACAGTTAGTTCCTGGAATTCGGTAAACGTTAACTACTGAGAGTGCAAGCATAAAACCCGATAATGAAGTGAGAAGAAAACCATAAGGCTGTGTCACTTTTGGTCACTGTAAATAATACACAATATAGAATAAGCTCCTGCAGCCTACAGAAATATGTTACCATACAAATATTGACATAGGCAATTAATTTCTAAGCATACACTTGACAATTAATTTAGGAGCTTATCCTATATTGTAGGAGCTTATTCTATATTGGGTATACTGATCAAATGTAACACAGCCTAATGGCAAGGTTCACTTTATTATCGTGTGTTATTGCACCCACAGTATTTAACGTTTACACATGTCCAGAAACTAATTGCACTGCACATGCTATGGCATTATCCTTAGGCTTGTATACGCTTTTCCGCATTTTCCAAAATACACTCGAAAAACAACAACACTCGGTTCACTATAAGTCCTTAAAATGATCCACGATTTGTACTCTTGATCTAGCTCTGGTGGGGCCTTTCTCTACTCTTGACTGTATTTTCCACCGAAGTTACCCACAATGTGCAGAGATGTTTAATGTTGTGCATTCAAACATTTTCGCTCCCCACTTTTATTGCCAACTACGTGGCGAATTTTGTCTCAAAAATATTCATTTCTTGAATATGTTTCCCTTTTTCTTATTGTGTGATTACATAATTCTGTATGTTTGCAAAGTACTCACATTTGACAAGGGCGGTAGCAGAAGAGATTATTTGTCAATACATAGATTAGAAGTGAGTAAGTGTATAGACATGTGTGTGTATAATAACCCTTTGTTGTTTGTTTTTCAGACACACAGATCTAGAATTATGTCAGAATCATATTACTCCAAATTGGCCTGGATTCTTCATTGGTGTTTCAATGTTCGTGAGTCTCTTATCTGCATCAGAGTAAAAATCAGCGATATTAATGACCAGAAGACTACTAGTTTCTTGATCGCTTATGTATTTGCTATCATGTAAAATGCATTTACTATGAGATCATTAAGCTGGAGAAGGTCTCAAGTCATCTACAGATCTGTAAAACATCACTGACAATGGCGGAGAAAGCTGAAATAATGTCATGGGATAAAGAGACGGTTGAAGCTCTCTCCTGGTGAGTAGTGTTGTGCTGCAGCACTTAACCAGTTAAGTTTGTGATGAAATACCCTGAAATGTCGTGGTAGTTTTAACTTACTGACATAAGGCATCTAGAACAATGCTCTTTTCCGCGTCTGAATAGTCCATAAATAAGAGCTTTGATAAAAGCTAATTTTGATAGCTACGGTTACAGTAAACAATTTGAAGACAGACTGTTGTTTGGGCTAGAAAATACATCTGGATTTAAGGTCACAAAGATATCCCACGTTGGAAATAATACTTAAATAGTAGAGTCTGTTAAAGCAGACTGTTGTCTCAAATCCATCTGCTCTTATAACTGAAAACAAGCAGGTGTCATTTCTAATAAAGTCCCTGCAAATGAGAATGAGATAGCCCCTATTCATATTCAGATTTCATGGGGTAAAATGTCATGGTATGTACCATGTCCTGATAGGGGTGATAGGTTAATGTCTTGTGCCTTATTTTCAGGCTTGCATTACTGACATGACTAAAGTTATGTCACTTTCCTACATGTACACGAGAAGCGGAAGAAAATAAAAGCAGTTCCACTATAAATAATATTACTGACACAAATACTGACACAAATACAGTGTTGTACATTGTATACCTGATTTTTTACAAATATCAGATGACGGAGACGCATTTGTGAGAGTAATTTTATTTATAATTATAGTGAGATTAGCTAAACCCCTGCATAGTAGAATACATAATACAATATTATATTCACCTGTAGCTCCTTTGATTTGATTGATGGCACTCTCTGCTCTCACCACCGTCTCCAACGCTTTACCAAGATTTGAGTCACTAAAGATTTCTTTCAGCTTTGTATAATCCCCAACTTTAATAGTTGCCTTGGTTTCTAATTTGTCCAACAGATCGACCAAATGTCCGCATGTCGGTATTTCTCCTTGTTCCAGATATAGCCTAACACCAGCCACAAAACTTCTGTATTCATCTGTGTTTGGAGCAATCAGTTTATTTAAATCGTTGAACAGCTTCACATGGACTCGCTTCGCATCATGATCCATCGTGATCAAATGAGATGGTCCTGAATCTCGATTTTATGTGACTAATGGATTTCAAATGATCAGGAGTAATTCATTATGATAACTGTCATGAACTATATACCGGTCCCATCAAAATCCATCGTTTTAAGGTAGTTGTCCAGATAAATCATTAACTGTGTCACTGTCAGCCAGGTTCGTAATCTGTGAAAATAAAATATGTGTAAATTAGTGCAAAATATAACTGTTCCACCTCATTGGATGCCTGTGTTCTTCCGCATTGAATGCTGGAAGAACGTAACCCACTGAGGTGTAAACACTGACCATCATTTTGTATAAATGGTTATGGTCTCGAAATCACTATAGATTGTAGTTGGAATGTCAGACATATTCCCAGATTCTTATTATATAGGCTATTTTCATGAAAATATACAAATAACGGTAAAGACAATTTTGTTTACATTTAGTTTATTTTACATTTTACAGCCTGAAATTTGCTGGAAATGCCAGATGATTAAACATTTTACAGTTTTTCTCCATTGTAAAATGTCTATTTTGGCAAAGGTAACTGCTTTAAGAGATTAAATTTTGAAATCTGAAAATCAATTTATCTTTACCGTTATCGTTGCAAATATAGTTGGAAGGTTAATAATTTTTAAACAACACAGTATTTAATAAAAAGAATCTTTCTTTTGGATACTATTATGTAAAACATATGAGAATATAAAGTCCTGTTCATTTCACATATCTTGGCATGTGAAAAATATTACAAAAAAATTGGATTTATTGGTCTTGACCGTTATCAGGAAAGTTTTTTGGAGAAATTTAGCACAAGAAATGTCTTATAGAGGACACCACTGTCATTGTTAAAAGTACCAGGGTGTGGGCAGCCATTTTCCCTCCAGCCTTGTGGCAACAGAGCACATGTTTTCTACAAATTTGAAAAAAGTCTGTGTCTCACTTATTGTCTGTCTTTACCGTTAGTGAGGTATGTCAGTTAAGTTATTTATGATTGTTACAAAACAAAGCACAAGAAATCTAAAAGTGTATATCAAGAAAAATTCACCATGAAAGACACACTAATCCAGTTCAGCCTGCCTCATGGTGATATAATCTGTCTTTACCGTTATTCAAACTTGTCCTTACCGTTATAAAATGCCTTAACGGAATATAACAGTAAGGACAAAAAATTCTTTGCCAACTAACACAGTTATTGAGAAAATTGAAGTGACATTCTGATTATAAATCTTCTTTGAACTTGAAAAACAGCAAAAGAATGTTTAGCAAAAGGCAGCTTGACTTGCATTAAGAAAATAAAACTAACTTCTTAGTTAAAAGAAAATGGTCTTGAATTCAATGTCTTTACCGTTACAAATATGTCTTTTCCGTTATGTCTTCACCATCACCTGATAATAACATGGACTAGAATGGGTAAAAACTTTTCTAGCCATTTTTGGAGGTTAAGTACAGCGACTCTTATTTTGGTTGACAGGAAAACAGTCTTTGTGGCTAATTACAAGGTTTTGAGTAATTCCATTTTGGTAGCCAAACTGCGCAAATTAAATTTTTGATTTGTCTTTACCGTTATTTGTACGTTTTCATGAAAATGGCTTATACATGTATGCATTACAGTGTAGCCAACCAGCTTGTGCACCGTCATACAGAGAATTTGTTTAAATGTTATATTAAATGCATGCTGTATCCCCCAACTAGGACCAATGCCCCATATCGTGCATTTACTGTTATAGAAAGTGTACCAAGTGTACACTATACCGTATATACCAGTATTGTTTATTTCTTCTTCATTTTTCTGGAATGCGCTCACCATACATTAGTCATGCCACAGATATGCCTCGAGTATACGTCATAATCATCTCTCAAAGCCATACCCTGTCCCATATGCCACAAGCATGCCTCAGTCAGGCTTCTTGTATAGCTAGCTGAACCTCGCCAAAATACTGCGGCAGAGAAAGATGATTAGCATACTATGCCTCAGTTCTGAACTCTGCCAATAATATGCGGTAGATATTAAATAGCATACTATGCCTCAGTGTTGAACTCCACCAATAATATGCGTTAGATATTGATTAGCATACAATGCCTCAGTTCTGAACTCCACCAATAATAAGCGCTAGATATTAATTAGCATACTATGGCTCAGTTCTGAACTCCACCAATAATTTATTGATTAGCATAATATGCCACAGTTCTGAACTCCGCCAATAATATGCTGTAGATATTGATTAGCATAATATGCCACAGTTCTGAACTCCGCCAATAATATGCTGTAGATATTAATTAGCATACTATGCCACAGTTCTGAACTCAATAACCTGCCAATAATACCCCAGTGACTCCGCCAATAATATGCTGTAGATATTGATTAGCATACTATGCCACAGTTCTGAACTCCGCCAATAATATGCTGTAGATATTAATTGTATATGCCACAGTTCTGAACTCCGCCAATGTATGCAGATCTGTTCTAGGCCTCTGCCTATAATATGCAGTAGATATTGATTAGCATACTATGCCACAGTTCTGAACTCCGCCAATAATATGCTGTAGATATTAATTAGCATACTATGCCACAGTTCTGAACTCTGCCTATAATATGCAGTAGATATTGATTAGTATACTACACATGTATACCTCAGTTTTGAACCCCGCCAATAATATGCGGTAGATATTGATAAGCATACAATGTATCAGTTCTGAACTCTGTCAATAGTACATGTATGCAGTAGATATTGATAATGCCTCAGTTCTTAACTCCGCCAATAATATGCAGCAGATATTGATTAGCATACTATGCCTCAGTTCTGAACTTTGCCAATACATGTAGTATGCGTTAGATAGAGATGATTAGCATGCTGTGCTTAGTTTTGACTCATGCCTGCTTAATTTTTATCGACTGCCTCATGCATGTGGGACAAGAAAGCATGTGGCAGATTCCACAGTAAAGGGGACAAAAAACTCCCAAAAAATAAAATATAATAAACTTGTCTACAATAAGTGTTTCTAGGTTTTTTTAATACCTACTGTAGTATAGACATGATAGATCAGAAAAACAAACATATTTCATCACGGACTGAAGGACCAGTCTGAATTCAGTTACTACAATTACTACTGATTTCCATTGTTGTTACCTCAAAATGGCCAGTTGACGGGCATTTTCGCCTCCAACCTCATGCTAATGAGAACCCGGTTAGTGACTTCCGATCATAGTTCTATGATATGGAGAATTTGCAATAACAAAAACTGAATTTTTGTATTTGATTTCTGCGTCAACGCGTATCGTTAGTCATGATCTAGTTATACAGAAATTATTCATATTAACAAATTCACTTTACTTTCAGCGGCACGAACTCCGCGACGAAAACGGGAGTGTTCGAATTTATTGTTTCACGGGTATATTGAAAATGCTCCCGTTTTCGTTTTATTACGATGGAGAAAATCACGACAGGGAAAAAATCGGCCGTTTTCGAATTAAATTTGGAAGGCGAATTATTAGGGAAATTACCGTAATGTTACTTTGATGGAACTGGTTAAAAAAAAGATTTTGTCAAGGTTTACAATCTAATTGTATCTATCTATCATAATAAATAGTGTGGATTAGCTCAATAACTGCTGCTGCTATTATCTCATTGTTATGTGGTTGAAAATAATAAGTCTATTACCTGTAATCATTCTCCAGTAACTAATGTTACTTTTCTTGACGGAAACCCTCAATCGGATTTTGAATTCCATTTATGTCACATGACAGTGTGACTAACGTCACAGGACCTACGAAGTAGGGTTTGATATGATTTAAGTGTGTACTCGAGAGAGGTGCTACCGTGAGAGAATTTATATAGCAGCCTCTAATTGACAGTGGGTACTATTAACTTTCCCAGATGTCACAGCTGGTGAGTCATTAGCGTAGCAACTATTATCGCCCTCAGTTCCTATTACCCCAGCAGCCCAGCAGTACAGCACGAGGTCACCCATCCAAGTCTTGACCGGGCTCAAAGTCGCTTAACTTCGGTGATTTTACGAGAACCGGTGTGTCCAACGTAGGAAACCTTCAAAAGTCACAGTGAAACATACAGCCAAGGGTTCCCGATGGGCATGACAGTGCACTCGCTGGGTCATCAATAAATAATAAAAAAACTAATTATAAATCAAATTTTCATCAGAATTCGGTCAGCTCAGAACTTACTGGTAACAATGCTCTAATGCACGTTCATGCCAAAAATCAAGGTTCTAATGTCAACGGTTCTCCTTATTTTGCCGACGAAAGGATTCGAATGGACTGACTCACTCACTCACTCACTCATTACCGGACAATTTGCAAATGGTAGCCTACTTCGTAGGAAAATAAGAAACGGAAATTCTCCCAAAGTAATATTTTCTTCATAATACAACTTTTACAGTGTATAACTGTGTCCAACAGTTTTGTACACGATTCTTGTAGTGGCTGCAACAAGCCCGATTTAAGGTGCACAGTTACTCACATGGCAGTGTGACTAACGTCACAGGACCTAAGTAGGGTTTGATATGATTTAAGTGTGTACTCGAGAGATGACTTGGGGGCCCTATGTGCTACCGTGAGAGAATTTGTATAGCAGTCTCTAGTTGACAGTGGGTACTATTAACTTTCCCAGGTGTCACCGCTGGTGAGTCATTAGCGTAGCAACTATTATCGCCCTCAGTTCCTATTACCCTGGACACTTATCAGCACAGCAGTACAGCACGAGGTCACCCATCGAAGTCTTGACCGCTCTCAAAGTCGCTTAACTTCGGTGATTTTACGAGAACCGATGTGTCCAACGTGATATGCCGTATCAGGGAACCTTCAAAAGTCACAGTGAAACATACAGCCAAGGGTTCCCGATGGGCATGACAGTGCACTCGCTGAGCCATCAATAGTACAGAATTCGGTCAGCTCAGAACTTGCTGGTAACAATGCCCTAATGCACGTTCATGCTAAAAATCAAAGTTCTAATGTCAACGGTTCTCCTTATTTTGCAGACGAAAGGATTTGGATGGACTCACTGACTGACTGACTGACTGACTACCGGACAATTTGCAGATGGTAGCCTACTTCGTAGGAATATGTTACAGGCCGAGTTTGATGGAAATAACATTAGCAACACGTAGTGGTAATAACGTATGTGTTCCAACGGGGATCTTCCAAATATTCCACAAGTAAATAAAATCCTGGATTATAAATTTTATTTTCCTACGAAGTAGGCTACCATCTGCAAATTGTCCGGTAGTCAGTCAGTCAGTGAATGAGTGAGTCCATCCGAATCCTTTCGTCTACAAAATAAGGAGAACCGTTGACATTATAACCTTGATTTTTTGCACGAAGGTGCATTAGGGGACTGTTACCAGTAAGTTCTGAGCTGACCTACTTTTGATAAAAATTTCCGGTGGTTTTTGATGAAAATCACGGGGGATTCTGACTTGGGCAGTGCCCATCTTAATATAGGCAGGATTTTAACTTGGGCCGGGGTGATTTCCAAGAGTTCAGTGAGTGTCGGAGTCCAAATGTCTACCCTACTTCGTAGGTCCTGTGACGTTACATTATGTCATGTTACATTCTGTCATTCCATATCCTGTATTAAACTGTAAATACTTGTGTTGTTGCTAATGTTGAAGGACAAAAGTAGCATTAGCAGCAAAGGACATTAACTCAAAAAAATTATATTAAAAAGAATTAATTATGCCGTCCTACACATCAAAATCACTATTGAGATTAATTGTCGCACAAAAAATGACTTTTCACATAGTTCTGCAATAAATAAATAAATAAGATTATTCATTTGTACATTAACTCCAGCAGCAGTTTTCATGGCTGGGAGTTCTTTCCGTCAAATAATGTTATGTTAGCACATCAAATTACTTCCAAAACACAGTAAAATGTGTAAAATGTGTCAGTGACCATATTTCTTGATATATGTGATGAATACACTTATAGTTAGGAGTCCCTATCTTCAAATGATAAAAGGATTGCCCAAGAGGAAACTTAAATTTTGATAATTACATATGTTTCAGTTTTAAACTTAGTCTTGAATAAACAGTAATGTGTCAGTTTATTTCCACCTCGGGAGCGAATACTGCAATGCTGATTTATCTTAACATTTCATTCGTTTTCGAAATGTTTGAATTCCAATTTTTCAACTTCGGTTAAAACGACAATATCTTGGAACAGTGCTGATTAAATGATGAATTCCCCTATACCCTGGAATAGTTCTCATTGAATGGTGAAGTCCCCTATATCCTGGAAGAGTGCTGATTGAATGATCGAATGCTGCCTTCCCCTATATCTGGGAATATAGTGCTGACTGAACGGTGAATTCCTCAGAATCCTGGAGTAGTGCTGATTTAATGGGAATTCCCAAATATCCTGGAATTTGTGCTGTTTGAATGTGAATTCCCCAGTATCCTGGAATAATGCTGATTGAATGGGGAATTCCCCAATATCCTGGAATAGGGCTGATTGAATTGTGAATTCCACTATATTCGGGAATCGTGTTGTTTGAATGGTGAATTCCCCAAATATCTTGGAATAGTACTGATTAAATGGTGAATTAAACCATATCCTGTAATAGTGCTGATTGAACGGTGAATTCACAATTTCCTGGAATAGCGCTGATTGAATGAAGAAATACCCAATATCCTCTAATAATGCTGATTGATTGGTGAAGTCCTATATATCCAGTCATAGTACTGATTGAAAGTTGAATTCCCCAAGATCATGGAAGGGCGCTGTTGAATGGGGAATTCAGCAATATGCTGGAATAGTGCCGATTAAATGGTGAATTCCCCTATAACCGGGAATAGTACTGATTGAATGGTGGATTTCACAAAATCCTGGAATAGTATTAATTGAACGGTGAGTTCCCCAATCTCCTGGAATAGTGCTGATTAAATGGTGAGTTCACCCATTTCCTGGAATAGTGCTGATTAAATGGGGAATTCCACAATATCCTGGAATAGGGTTGATTGAATGGTGAATTCCCTAATATCCTTGAATAGTACTGATTGAATGGTGAATTCCACAATATCCTGGAATAGTCCTGATTGAATGGGGACTTCCCCCATCTCCTGGAATAGTGTTGATTAAATGGGGAATTCCTCAATATCCTGTAATGGTACTGATTGAATGGGGAATTCCCCAATATCCTCTAATAGTGTTGATTGAATTATATTCCCCAATATCCTGGAAATGTGCTGATATGGTGGATTCCCCTATAACCGGGAATATTACTGATTGAATGGTGGATTCCACAATATCCTGAAATAGTGCTGACTGAATCGAGATTTCTTCAAAATCATGGAATAGTGCTCATTGAATGGTGAATTCCCCGATATCCTGGAAGAGTACTGATTGAATGGTGAATTCTCCCATCTCCTGGAATAGTGTTGATTAAATGGGGAATTCCCCCAATATCCTGGAATAGGGCTGATCGAATGGTGAATTCCTAATATCCTGGAATAGTACCGTAGTGATCGAATGGTGAATTCCACAATATCCTTGAATGGTCCTGATTGAATTGTGAATTCCTCAATATCCCGGAGTAATGCTGATTGATTGGTGAATTCCCCGAAATCCTGGGATCGTGATGATTGAATGGTGAATTTCCCAATATCCTGGAATAATGCTGACGGAATGCCGGATTTCCCAATATCCTGTTATAGTGCTGATTGAAAGGTGAATTCCCCAATATCCTGGAGCAGTCCGGATTGAATGATGAATTCTCTAATAGTTGGAATAGTGCAGATTGAATGGTGAATTCCCCAATATCTTGGAATACTGCTGCTTGAATGTTGAATTCTCCAATATCTTGGAATACTGCTGCTTGAATGTTGAATTCTCCAATAGCCTGGAATACTGCTGCTTGAATGTTGAATTCTCCAATAGCCTGGAATACTGCTGCTTGAATGTTGAATTCCCCAATAGCCTGGAATACTGCAGCTTGAATGTTGAATTCTCCAATAGCCTGTAATACTGCTGCTTGAATGTTGAATTCTCCAATATCTTGGAATACTGCTGCTTGAATGTTGAATTCTCCAATAGCCTGGAATACTGCTGCTTGAATGTTGAATTCTCCAATAGCCTGGAATACTGCTGCTTGAATGTTGAATTCTCCAATAGAATGGAATACTGCTGCTTGAATGTTGAATTCTCCAATAGCTTGTAATACTGCTGCTTGAATGTTGAATTCTCCAATAGCCTGGAATACTGCTGCTTGAATGTTGAATTCTCCAATAGCCTGTAATACCTGCTGCTTGAATGTTGAATTCTCCAATAGCCTGGAATACTGCTGCTTGAATGTTGAATTCTCCAATAGCCTGGAATACTGCTGCTTGAATGTTGAATTCTCCAATATCCTGGAATACTGCTGCTTGAATGTTGAATTCTCCAATAGCCTGGAATACTGCTGCTTGAATGTTGAATTCTCCAATATCCTGGAATACTACTGCTTCAATGTTGAATTCTCCAATAGCCTGGAATACAGCTGTTTGAATGTTGAATTCTCCAATAGCTTGGAATACTGCTGCTTGAATGTTGAGTTCTCCAATAACCTGGAATACTGCTGCTTGAATGTTGAATTCTCCAATAGGCTGGAATACTGCTGCTTGAATGTTGAATTCTCCAATACCCTGGAATACTGCTGCTAGAATGTTGAATTCTCCAATATCCTGGAATACTGCTGCTTGAATGTTGAATTCTCCAATAGCCTGGAATACTGCTGCTTGAATGTTGAATTCTCCAATAGCCTCGAATACTGCTGTTTGAATGTTGAATTCTCCAATGGCCTGGAATACTGCTGCTTGAATGTTGAATTCTCCAATATCCTGGAATACTGCTGCTTGAATGTTGAATTCTCCAATAGCCTGGAATACTGCTGCTTGAATGTTGAATTCTCCAATAGCCTGGAATACTGCTGCTTGAATGTTGAATTCTCCAATAGCCTGGAATACTGCTGCTTGAATGTTGAATTCTCCAATATCCTGGAATACTGCTGCTTGAATGTTGAATTCTCCAATAGCCTGGAATACTGCTGCTTGAATGTTGAATTCTCCAATAGCCTGGAATACTGCTGCTTGAATGTTGAATTCTCCAATAGCCTGGAACACTGCAGCTTGAATGTTGAATTCTCCAATAGCCTGGAATACTGCTGCTTGAATGTTGAATTTCCCAATAGCCTGGAATACTGCTGCTTGAATGTTGAATTCTCCAATATCCTGGAATACTGCTGCTTGAATGTTGAATTCTCCAATAGCCTGGAATACTGCTGCTTGAATGTTGAATTCTCCAATAGCCTGGAATACTGCTGCTTGAATGTTGAATTCTCCAATAGCCTGGAATACTGCTGCTTGAAGGTTGAATTCTCCAATAGCCTTGAATACTGCTGCTTGAATGTTGAATTTCTCAATTATCCTGCAATAATGCTGATTGATTGGAGAAATCCCCAATATCCTGGAATAGTGCTGATTGAATGGTGAATTCTCCAATATTCTGGAATAGTGCTGATTGAATGGTGAGTTCCCCAATATCCGGGAATAATGCTAATAATTCACCTTTCAAACAGCACTATTCCAGGATATTGGGCAATTCACCATTCAATCATCACTATTCCACGATATTGTGAAATTCACCATTCAATCAGCAATATTCAAGGATATAAGAGAATTCAATATTCAGCGTTATTCCAGGATATTGGGGAATTCACCATTCATTCCGCACTATTCCAGGATATTGGAGAATTCACTATTCCATAGACACGATTACTGGCTTTTTGCAGAATTCACCATTCAATCAGAATTATTCCAGGATATTGTGGAATTTACCGTTCAATCAGCCCTATTCCAGTATATTGGCAAATACTCCATTCAACCAGCACTATTCCATGTTATAGGAGAATTCACCATTCAATCAGCACTATTCCAGGGTATTGGGGAATTCACCATTCTGTCAGCACTATTCCAGGCTATTGGGAAATTCCCCATTTTATCAGCACTATTCCAGAATTTAGGAGAATTCAACATTTAATCAGCACTATTCCAGGATAGAATTCACTACTTAATATGCACTATTACAGGCTGTTTCGAAATTCCCTATTCAATCAGCACTATTCCAGCATATAGGAGAATTCACCATTCAATCCCCATTATGCAGCACTATTCCAGGAGATGGGGGAATTCATTATTCAATCAGCCCTATTCCAGACTATAGGAGAATTCAACATTTAAGCAGCACTATTCCAGGATGTTGGAGAATTCAACATTCAATCAGCATTATTCCAAGATATTGGGGAATTCGCCATTCAATCAGCATTATTCCAGGATATTGGGGAATTCGCCATTCAATCAGCACTATTCCAGGAGATGGGGGAATTCATTATTCAATCAGCCCTATTCCAGACTATAGGAGAATTCAGCATTCCATCAGGACTATTACAGGATATTGGAGAATTCACTCACTCACTCAATCAGCACTATTCCAGGATATTGGGGAATTCGCCATTCAATCAGCATTATTCCAGTATATTGGGGAATTCGCCATTCAATCAGCACTATTCCAGGAGATGGGGGAATTCATTATTCAATCAGCCCTATTCCAGACTATAGGAGAATTCAACATTCAATCAGGACTATTACAGGATATTGGGGAATTCAGCATTCAATCAGCATTATTCCAGGATATTGGGGAATTCGCCATTCAATCAGCACTATTCCAGGATATTGAGAAATTCGCCATTCAATCAGTACTATTCCAGGCTTTTGGGGAATTCGCCATTCAATCAGCCCTATTCCAGGATATTGAGAAACTCGCCATTTAATCAGCACTATTCCAGGATGTTGAGAAATTCACCATTCAATCAGCCCTATTCCACGATATTGGGGAATTCCCCATTTCATCAGCACTATTCCAGAATATAGGAGAATTCAACATTTTATCAGCACTATTCCAGGATAGAATTCACTATTTAATATACACTATTACAGGCTTTTTCGGAATTCCCTATTCAATCAGCACTATTCCAGGATATAGGAGAATTCACCATTCAATCAGCACTATTCCTTGATATTGGGGAATTCACCATTGAATCAGAACTATTCCAGGATATTGGGGAAGTCCCCATTATGCAGCACTATTCCAGGAGATGGGGGAATTCATTATTCAATCAGCCCTATTCCAGACAATAGGAGAATTCAACATTTAAGCAGCACTATTCCAGGATGTTGGAGAATTCAACATTCAATCAGCATTATTCCAGGATATTGGGGAATTCGCCATTCAATCAGCATTATTCCAGGATATTGGGGAATTCGCCACTCAATCAGCACTATTCCAGGAGATGGGGGAATTCATTATTCAATCAGCCCTATTCCAGATTATAGGAGAATTCAACATTGAATCAGGACTATTACAGGATATTGGAGAATTCACCATTAATCAGCACTATTCCAGGAGATGGGGAAATGCATTATTCAATCAGTCCTGTTCCAGAATATAGGAGAATTCAACATTTAATCAGCACTATTCCAGGATATATTCAAATTTACTATTCAATTAGCACTATTCTAGGATATTGGAGAACCCATCATTAAATCAGCCCTATTCCAGGATATTGCACAATGCACCATTCAATCCGCATTATTCCAGGATATAAGAGATCACCATTGAATCAGGACTATTCCAGGATATTGGGGAATTCCCCATTAATCAGCACTATTCCAGGAGATGGGGGAATTCATTATTCAATCAGCACTATTCCAGGATATATTCAAATTTACTATTCAGTTAGCACTATTCTAGGATATTGGAGAACCCATCAATAAATCAGCCCTATTCAAGAATATTGCACAATGCACCATTCAATCCGCATTATTCCAGGATATAGGAGATCACCATTCAATCAGCAATTTTCCAGGATAATCGGGTATTCGGCATTTGATCAGGACTAGTTCTGTATATTGGGGAATTCACCATTCAAGCAGCACAATTCCAGGATATAGAAGAAATTCGATCAGCACTATTCCAGGTTATAGGAGATTCGCCATTCAATCAGCAATATTCCAGGATATAAGAGAATACACCATTCAATCAGCAATATTCCAGGATATAAGAGAATTCACCATTCAATCAGCACTATTCCAGGATATTGGGGAATTCAACATTCAATCAAGACTATTCCAGTATATTGGGGAATTCGCCATTCAGTCAGCACTATTCCAGAATCCTGGGGAATTCATCATTCAATCCGGACTACTTCAGGATATTGGGGAATTCACCATTCAATCAGCACAATTCTATGATATTAGGGAATTCACCATCAAATCAGCATTATTCCAAGATATTGGGACTTCACCATTCAATCAGTACTATTCAAGGATATTGTGGAATTCACCATTCAATCCGTACTATTCCAGGATATTAGAGAATTCACCATTCAACCAGCCCTCTTCCAGAATATTGGGAAATTCCCCATTAATCAGCACTATTCCAGGAGATGGGGGAATTCACCATTCAATCAGCACTCTTCCAGGATATTGGGGAATTCATCATTCAATGAGCACTATTCCCGGTTATAGGGGAATCCACCATTTAATCAGCATTATTCCAAGATATTGGGGAATATACCATTCAATCAACACTATTAGAGGATATTGGGGAATTTTCCATTTAATCAGCACTATTCCAGCAGATGGGGGAATTCACCATTCAAGTAGGACTATTCCCGGATATTGTGGAATTCACCATTCAATCAGTACCATTCAAGGATATTATAGAAGTCACCATTCAATCAGTACTATTCCAGGATATTAGAGAATTTACCATTCAATCAGCCCTATTCCAGGATATTGGGGAATTTCCCATTTAATTAGCACTATTCCAGGAGATGGGGGAACTCACCATTCAATTAATACTATTCCAGGCTTTTGTGGAAACCACCATTCAATCAGTACTATTCCCGGTTATAGGAGAATTCACCGTTTAATCAGCACTATTCCAGGATATTGTGGAATATTCCATTCAATCACCATTGTTACAGAATATTGGGGAATGTCCCCTTCGATCGGCATTATTCCAGGATATTCCAGGCGGCCCCTGAACCCTCGCCTGTCAGGCTGTGAGGATCGCATATTTTAGCTTTGTGAAAATGAATCGATATCATATTGGTTCTACTGTTCCATGATGTAAAGCTCATCGTTTTTTTATGTGTTAAATATAAATAGAAAGTCAAATGGATTCAGGCATGAAATATGCTTTTTCAGTATCGATGCGTTCTTATAAATGCTAAACAAACGTGAAAATAGCACCATAAATCTGCAAACATTATGTTCGAATTTATTTCCGGGAAGACGCTTAGAGCACATCTCCGGTAACCTGAGACCCCGGATCTTCCGGGGACTAGGCGACCCCTGGATTCTCGCCTGTTGGGCTGATTTTCTTGTTTTATCTTTGTGTGAATGAATCGTATCGGTAGGCATATTGGTTTCCCTTCCATGAACTAAAAGTCATCGCTTTTTTTTTGTTTTAAATATAACCAGAAAGTCAAATGGATGCAAGCATGAGGTGCGATTTTTTGCGATCAGTAGTTATAATTGCGGGAAAATCCTGAAAATAGAACCATAAATCTGCATACATTATGATCATTTGTATTTCCGAGAAAACGCTCAAAACGCATCTCCGGCCATCTAGGACTCCGGACCTTCCGGGGTCTAGGCGGCCCCTGCACCCTCACCTTATGGGCTGTGATAGTCCACACCCCCTATGATTTTTTGCTGGATCCGCCCTTGAATTTCCACAGCACACACAGACACACAGTCGTCCCCCCCGGGGAAATTTGAAAATTTGCCCTTCTTTTCCTGATTTGGCTCATTTTCAGAGAAGATTTTAGGGTGAAAACTTTCACAACTTCCGTCTTTCTCACTCTTTCATAGAGGCAAAATAAATTTAAAAAATCTTCCTCAAATATTGTTGTTCAGATGAAACCTTCTTCTCGTCAGTTTAAGGGTACGTAATCCCCTGAGGAAGTTTTGTTCACCCATTGATAATATCTTTTGTAGCAATAAATATCCAACATAACAATAACAATGTTTATAGTTTATGAAAGCGTATATCCTGAGAAATTCACTTATGTAATTTACATAACTGTTGCTCATACAGCGTAGAAAATATTAAAATAAAAAAAGTAAAATGAAAACAATAGACTCCATTTATCAATTGAATTTGCGTGAAAACTGTTCAACATATTTTAAATTTGCTACAGAAGACAAGTTATCAAGGGGTGTACAAAACTGCCCCAGGGAGCTACGTATCCTTAAGTCAAAATAGGGGAGATTGGGGTACACTGGGGAAAATCTCTGATATTATTGTCCTGCGGAGTAGCCTTCTAGGCTCTACTTATAACTAATACTTAGTATGACATAATCATAGAAAAAATTCTGAAATATCTGTTATACTTTTCTCCAGAATTCATTTTTAAAAGTTTTTTTAAAAAGTGTCCCAGTTTGCCCCGGATATGGGTGCACTGGGACACCCACTGGGGTGCGGTGGGACAATAATCAAAATACATTTTATATCAAGTATATACTAATATGTTTCATAGGAGTTTAGAAGATTCAACAGCGATGGTTAAGTTAGTTGCAATTTTAGACTCCTGCTTTACATAAAATATTTGTCAGAATCCAAATTTGAGGAAGACAATATCTGTGTGATTCTCCTGACAATGAAAGCATTTGACTTTGAAAGTGTTAGTAAAACTCGTCAAATCCGTTAGGATTATCCATTACTACTACCTAGGAAACAAATAATGCACTTTAATAGCATTTTTGGATGAAAGTAAAGTTTACCATTTGATTACTATTGTCCCAGTATGCCGTGAGAAAAATTATATATTCCATTTTATGAACAAAACTAATATCTACATCTGAGATAATAAATCAATACAGCTAAATTGTACCTTTGTCCATCCCCTCTCAGTAGTAGCAAAACAGCAATGAAATACTGCTGAAAACTCGATATAACAAAATATAATTCTCAGTTCTAAAAATTTACTTGGACTGCCCAAAAACATTTTTTTTTGTCCCTAATTTTGTACCAATGATAGTTTTCACTTGTAATCAATATTGAAGTTGTTTGGGGGTGGTGACTTTCTGCTGATAATAATGTAATTTACTTCCTGTCCTTGACATTGGAGCTAGACGGCTTGTCTCACTGTGCCCCATGTTCCACTGTACCCCAATTTTCCTTACACTACTAACACCTCTGCAAGAAAGTGTCAATTCATCAATGCGTAAAGTGGAACACCACATCAATACCAAGCTAAATTATATGAAGTTTTAACGCGAAAAATAGAGGCGGATATCACAATGAAACTGATCATTCATGAAGACTGTGCTAGAGTTAACACTAAATCAGACAGAGCAACACTGGGAAGAAGTTGACATTTCGCATGAAACTGCAATTTAGTCGCGATAAATTTGGACCCGTGAAAGGAGAAAAAGTGGGGTCGGGGGTACTCCTAATTTTTTTTCGAGATTTCAGATGCTTCTCTTCTACATTTCGACCCATTCCAAGCCACTTCAGCTAAAAATATTAGGGGGTCCAACTGGTCGTTGTCACCCCTCCCCCACCTCCCGGGCGCACCTGGCATTCCACTTCAGGCGACACACGACGCCGTGCTGCAGTGAAGACAAATCTAATATTGCCAACAGTCTAACATTATTGTATAACAACATAATACCTGCATAGGCTGCATAGCTATCAAGAATGGTTGTATAATACGTTACCTTCTTGTGTCTGGATGGTGGGTTTCTCGATCGGTCGCCTCCGCACGTCTGAAAGCTTTTATACGTTTCGCAAGAAGCAGAATTTCAAATGTTTGTGGATGTCAATACATAGAATCCCGTATTCGACTCCACTTTCTCACTCGCACTCTCGATTCACACTGGGAGGAGCGTTCGATATATCAGATCCATTCTACATACGTTTGTGCAAGCAAAAGAAAAGTTTAACTTCGTTGGAACGTCAAGATATTTATGAGGTCTTCCTTAGCGAAGGTACGCTTTTTCTTGTTAATCTGGCTTAGTTAACGCATATGCCTGAGTCCTTTTCATGCAGTCTGTATGGGTCTGTATAGGATATTATTTCCATGTGTCAGTACTCACAAAGTAAGGACGGAGTTTATCGCGAGCTTTCTAAGAAAACTTAGGTTAAATTTTTCTTTTTTATCGCGAGCTTTCTAAGAAAACTTACTGTATAAGTTTCCATAAAAGGACACGATTGATGTTGCGTGACCATGACTCACCAAAACATCCAGTCCTGTTCAGATGTATTCTTCGATGTGCGAACTATAGCTTCGCTTGGTGTAACTTTTTTATAGATAAATAACTTGAATATTGTGATATAGGCCTACATGGGTTCGTTGATTATAGATATAGACACCTGATAACGGCTTCCGCGTGAGAGTTGAATACTGGTGCATTAGATATACGTACGTAAATTATAGCTCAGAAGTGTGTCTTTATGGCGTAGATTATAGCTTAGAAATTTGTCTATTAAATACATGTACGTAGATTATAGTTCAGAATTTTGTCTACTAAAGATATGTACTTAGATTATGGCGTCTATCAAATATATGTTCGTAAATTACAGCTCAGAAGTTTTATTTCTATATCAGAAATACTGTCCGGGTGATTTAACGGCGACGTCAATCAAACACATGAGTCTATTTTAAAATGGTCTGATCGAAAACACTAACACTCTGGTTCACATCTGGTAGCGCATTGATGGAATCTGTCGAATACTCCATAAAATGGGCGCTTATTTTGGACACATCGGTTTTTGTTCAATTAAATTTCACTAAATAAACTCACTCAAACCACTTACACATTTTTCGTTCAGGAAATTCGAATTTTATGATAATTTTGATATTCTGATGGCCCCATCTCAATCATTTCAATTCAAATAAAGCGGTTTGCGAAAATCAAGTCTTCAAATTTCCTTCTTAATAACTCTTCGCATCTAAAATATTTCAACTTTTATATTCTTACCATATACTTTCCAAACCGAAGAAGCGTAAATCATTTTTACCCCTCATCTCGATTGGGCTAAGGGGTATTGTTGTCACCCCGTCGTCTTTTCCCCGGACTCCCATGTCTTGAGAATTACTGAAGGCAGGTCGACGAAACTTCTGTTCAATATAGAAAGTAGTCTGTAGATGTGCCTTTTGTATGTTTCGTTGGTCAGGTCCTCGTCTGTCTGTCTTTCTGTCCACTTTTCTGTCCATCTGTATCATGGTCTAATCCCAACATTATGTACTATGGGCCTTTTTGTGGTTAGTTTCTAAAATCTAGTGGTGGTCAAATCATTTACATAATAATTTCCCTGTATTCAGAAATGTTTTCTTTCCATTCTACTTTTCATTCATGGAATGTTGTAAGCGTTCTACCTGATCTCATAACCCTACATATTACATGCACCAAAACATTTTTCAGCTGATGGACAGGGGAGATAACACTAATTGAGTTGTATGATGTACTGGAAAACGTACATGTAGTGCAGCAAGTTTAAATCTACAATTTAAGTCTCCACAACTGTTCTGCTTGTGAATTACTATTTACCAATTACTCAGCTTCAATTTTGCTTCAGTTGTAATTTGTGATATTTCGGATTTCACGTCTTGGGAACACTTATAAATAGTAGTTTGGTATCCATTTGGGCCACTATCAGCAGTGAGGTCTACGTTTATAGTATACAGAGGCTTCATTTTTAGCCCACCATCACCAGATGGTGGGCTGTTCAAATCACTTTTCGCCCGTGGTCCGTCGTCCGTCCGTCAGTCCGTAAACAATTCTTGTTACCGCGATTTCTCAGGAACTACTGCATGGATCTTTTTCAAATTTGGTACACAGATTCCCCTTGGGGTCTAGTTGTGCAAGAAACCTTGTCTGGTCCGATTCGAAAATCCAATATGGCCACCAGGCAGCCATCTTGGATTTCCCCATGAAACCTTGTTACCGCGATTTCTCAGGAACTACTGCATGGATCTTTTCCAAATTTGGTACACAGGTTCCCCTTGGGGTCTAGTTGTGCAAGAAACCTTTCTGGTCCGATTCGAAAATCCAATATGGCCACCAGGCAGCCATCTTGGATTTCCCCCTGAAACCTTGTTACCGCGATTTCTCAGGAACTACTGCATGGATCTTTTTCAAATTTGGTACCCAGGTTCCCCTTGGGGTCTAGTTGTGCAAGAAACCTTTTCCGGTCCGATTCGAAAATCCAATATGGCCACCAGGCAGCCATCTTGGATTTCCCCATGAAACCTTGTTACCGCGATTTCTCAGGAACTACTGCATGGATCTTTTTCAAATTTGGTACACAGGTTCCCCTTGGGGTCTAGTTGTGCAAGATACCTTTTTCGGTCCGATTCGAAAAACCAATATGGCCACCAGGCAGTCATCTTGGATTTCCCCATGAAACCTTGTTATCACGATTTCTCAGGAACTACTCCATGGATCTTTCTCAAATTTGGTACACAGGTTCCCCTTGGGGTCTAGTTGTGCAAGAAACCTTTTTTGGTCTGATTCCGAAATCCAATATGGCCAACAGGCAGCCATCTTGGATTTCCCCATGAAACCTTGTTATCGCGATTTCTCAGGAACTACTGCATGGATCTTTCTCAAATTTGGTACACAGGTTCCCCTTGGGGTCTAGTTGTGCAACAAACCTTTTCTGATCCGATTCGAAAATCCAATATGGCCACCAGGCAGCTATCTTGGATTTCCCCATAAAAGCTTGTTACCGCGATTTCTCAGGAACTACTGCATGGATCTTTTTCAAATTTGGTACACAGGTTTCCCTCGGGGTCTAGTTGTGCAAGAAACCTTTTCTGGTCCGATTCGAAAATCCAATATGGCCACCAGGCAGCCATCTTGGATTTTCCCCCTGAAACCTTGTTACCGCGATTTCTCAGCAACTACTGCATGGATCTTTTTCAAATTTGGTACCCAGGTTCCCCTTGGGGTCTAGTTGTGCAAGAAACCTTTTTCGGTCCGATTCGAAAATCCAATATGGCCACCAGGCAGCCATCTTGGATTTCCTCATGAAACCTTGTTACCGCGATTTCTCAGGAACTACTGCATGGATCTTTTTTCAAATTTGGTACACAGGTTCCCCTTGGGGTCTAGTTGTGCAAGAAACCTTTTCTGGTCCGATTCGAAAATCCAATATGGCCACCAGGCAGCCATCTTGGATTTCCCCATGAAACCTTGTTACCGCGATTTCTCCGGAACTACTGCATGGATCTTTTTCAAATTTGGCATACAGGTTCCCCTTGGGGTCTAGTTGTGCAAGAAACCTTTTCTGGTCCGATTCGCAAATCCAATATGGCCACCATGCAGCCATCTTGGATTTCCCCATGAAACCTTGTTACCGCGATTTCTCAGGAACTACTGCATGGACTTTTCCAAATTTGGTACACAGGTTCCCCTTGGGGTCTAGTTGTGCAAGAAACCTTTTCTGGTCCGATTCGAAAATCCAATATGGCCACCAGGCAGCCATCTTGGATTTCCCCCTGAAACCTTGTTACCGCGATTTCTCAGGACCTACTGCATGGATCTTTTTCAAATTTGGTACCCAGGTTCCCCTTGGGGTCTAGTTGTGCAAGAAACCTTTTCCGGTCCGATTCGAAAATCCAATATGGCCATCAGGTAGCCATCTTGGATTTCCCCATGAAACCTTGTTACCGCGATTTCTCAGGAACTACTGCATGGATCTTTTTCAAATTTGGTACACAGGTTCCCCTTGGGGTCTAGTTGTGCAAGAAACCTTTTCTGGTCCGATTCGAAAATCCAATATGGCCACCAGGCAGCCATCTTGGATTTCCCCATGAAACCTTGTTACCGCGATTTCTCCGGAACTACTGCATGGATCTTTATCAAATTTGGTACACAGGTTCACCTTATGATCTAGTTGTGCAAGATACCTTTTTCGGTTCAAATTGGAAATCCAATATGGCCACCAGGCGGCCATCTTAGATTTCCTCGTGAAAATTTGTTATCGTGATTTCTCAGGAAGTACTGCCTGGATCTTTCTCAAATGTGGTAGACAGGTTGCCCTTGTGGTCCAGTTGTGCAACATACCTTTCTGGTCCGATTCCTAAATCCAATATGTCCATCAGGCGGCCATCTTCGATTTCCCCATGAAACTTTGTTATTGCGATTTCTCAGGAACTACCGCATGGATTTTTATCAAATTTGGTACACAGGTTCCCCATGTCACGTAGTTGTGCAAGATACCTTTTCTGGTCCGTTTCGAAAATCCAATATGGCCACCAGGCGCCCATCTTGGTTTTCCCAATGAAACTTTGTTATCCTGATTTCTCGAGAAGTACTGCATGGATCTTCCTCAAATACCTTTTTTGGTCCGATTCAAAAATCCAATATGGCTGCCAGGTGGCCATCTTGAATTTCCCCTTGAAACACTGTTATCTTGAATTCTCAGGAAACATTTCATGGATCTTTCTGAAATTTGGTACACAGGTCTCACATGGGGCCTAGTTGTGCAAGATACCTTTTCCAGTCCGATTCGAAAATCCAATTAATACGGTATTCCCGAGTTGTGACGTTGCATCACAAGAGTCGATGGATTAAAGGGTCGGGCATATTCTATATATTGACTATAGAGAATATCCATATCTTCACCCTCCATATCAAGGAGTTAAAATAATTCGGAATTAAAATGTATTTCGTCAAATTTTAAATCAGTTTTCTTTAGTCCATGCAGTTGCAAGTGAACTGCCCCACCCTTTCGTCTGCCGGCAGGTCAGCTACATGCAGGGACGTCACTCTTGTGACACAATGTCACAACTCGACAACTGTAAACTACTGTATGTTTCGATCCAAGGGAAATAATCAAGATTCAGACAAATTCGAAGTTTCAACATTACTGCGCGGACCAGATCCCTTCAGTATTAAGTATTGTACCATCTTACTATTTTCGAGCATGGTATCTTAAAAGAGATATCTCAAACTAGTCCAGTAAACAGAACAGAATTAGCATTCGTTCCAAATTATAAAATCTTAAGTATGCCAAAGTGTCAAAGAGATTTTTCCTCGCTTCCAGTACCCAATGATGACACGTGCAAAAAAAAATAAAAATAAAAATACTACAAAACGAAGACGAAGGATCCTCCGTACATGTACATTCACTTTCAGACTAACTTTGCTCATTTCTCTTGTACTATAACAACCGACATAAGTTCAGTTTCTAGAAATCTTGAAACTCCTGAAACTTAGAAAGATTATATCTGGGTGTTTTCCAGTGTCGCTTTTTCAATCTTTTTCGCTCAGATTCGAAATCCTGTAAACAAAATTACAACTCAATCGTCTCAGTAACAATGGACAAAAAGATCCTCTTGTCATTAGCTTACAATTATCGGACAATGGTGGGCGCCAAGATCCTTCAGGATCTCTCGTTTAATGATACAATTGTTTGAAACTTCCAAGATATATTAATGTGTCCACGCCCCGATAATGATAGCTATTCTATGAAAATGATGAACAATATGAGAACACATTCTCTTTGGGATTCGCACAAAAGCCCCAGTAAACGGAAAACTATGGACAAAAGCCTGAATGGACAAAAGCCCCATCCAACATTTAGTTTCAGGCCAGGACAATAAGATCACAATTTTACCAATTTACCAATGTATACCCCCGTGCATAGTAGGAGGGTATACTGGATTCCGATTGTTCATCTGTCCGTCCCTCTGTGTGCCCGTGCATCCATCTGTACGCCAGTCTGAAATTCGTTTCCAGGCAATAACTTTAGCACCGTTCAGCAGATTCTTCTCAAATTTGGTATGAACTATATACCATGCCACGAGGTGTCGCCTGGGATTGCATTTCGACCACTTTCACAAATAGGTGGCCCCACCTGATGGTTGAACCCTACCTGTATATGCATTTCCGTGCAATAACTTGAGAAACCTTCATCGGATTCTTTTCAAATTTGGTATGTACACGCTTAAAACTAAAGTGTGGAAACTTACTCGTAAAGTGTTGAAATAATTAACCCTTTTAAGTGTGTCCACAGGGACTGTTGTGTCCCTGTGGACACACTTAAAGGATTATTTCAACACTTTACGAGTAAATTTCAACACTTTAGTTTTAAGCGTGTATATACCATGCCACGAGATGCTGCTTGGGCTGGACTGTTAAGCCGCTGAGGGGTTGTAGCACATCTGGTGCTTCATGTTTTAATTTCTTAAAGGAAAGGACTGTAGTTCAAAATTGAACTATTTAAATAAACCCGAAATTCAAACTGATGGATGGTTGTATTACAGTATCCAAACAGTGATTGGTCAGGAAACTTGAAAATTGAACACAAAATACAGAAATTATGAAAAAGTACATGCATATTTATCTACCTAAATCACCTCTTTCGAAGCTTTCGAGCTGCTGTTTAACATAGGATTTGATCGCCGGATATCTAGCGCTTTCTTAAACAACAAGACATTCCAGTGATGCGCGGAACTTTAGTGTTGGACAATACAGGAGTGAATTAGTGAGTGAGTGAATAGGGTTTAACGTCGCTTTCAACATTTTTCAGCTATATCACGACGGGGAAAGGAGTGGAGGGGGAGGGGCTGCGGCACCTACTTGTAACAGAGTAGATATAATGCTGCCATTTTATAGTGCTGTCCCACTGAAATATCATGCCGTAGGCAGACGTGACACCCCACTCAGTCACATTATGCTGACAACGAACGAACCAGTCCTTGTTCTATCCTCTTAATGCTGAGCGTAAGCGAGGAAGCAACAAGTTCCATTTTTCAAGTCTTTGGTATGACCCGGCCTGCATGGGATTGAACCCAGTACCTACCGCTTACGAGGCCGACGCTCTAACCATTAGACCACCACTGTGCGGTTGGACAATACAACAGACTTCAGTGGGCTATATGGAATACTTTCTAATCTATTAGGTTAATCAAGTAGATCTTTGCCTTTATTATGTTCCTTCAGTCGTGTTTCAAGACTGCGCTCAGTTTTCCCGATGTAGCTAGAATTGCGCCCAGGACAGGTAAATTCGCAAACACCATCACTTCTAAATTCTAACGGAGTCTTGTCTTTCATGCTGATAATTGAACTGACTTTAGTGGTTCTCCACTGTCTGATTCCTTCGACGCAGCTCAACGTCTTCGTGAAATTCCACAAATCTTATTCGATGAAGGCTATCAGTTTGTTTCCTATAACCTGAAAAGCCAATTGCGGATAAACTGATCCAAGATGGAACGATTAAATTCTACTGCAGATATCTGAGCGTCACACTTGTTCTAGCTAAACCTGTTGATTTCAAATCTATATATCTTGATGGCATTGAACACTTTCCACTCACAGGTCAGATTTACATATGAGACGTTCGACGCTTGCACTGATGTGCATTTCCTAGATATCAAGATCTGTAATGGAATGACAACCTCAATCCACCGAAAATCAACTTGTACCGGCCATGTTTATTTCGACCGTTTTCAGCCCAGGGCTACAAAAACTGTTTGGATACGGGCACTTATAACTAGAGCCCATAAACTTTGCAGTACTGTAGCGTTATTGAACAATCAGTTGAAATTTATTAAAGACTTTATGTCTTGGAATGGCTTCCCCACAGCCACAGTTGGAAACAAAAAGTTGTGAAGAAGTTAACCGCCCGCTTGACTTGCACATCTCAAGAAATACCAAAAGACGACATACCGAAAAACTTTATGACATTCCCTTACGTTGGGCCTCGGGGTGAAAAAATAGTCAGACGATATCTAAGTAAAACCCGCAAAAATTATTGTTCACTGGAGAACCACTGAAGTCAGTTCAATTGTCAACATGAAAGACAAAGACTCCGTTAGAATTTAGAAGTAATTTTGTTCACGAATTTACCTGTGCAATTCTAGGTACATCGGAAAAACTACGACTGAAGGAACATAGTATAGGCAATCGCGAAATGTTTAATCGTGAATTGTGATGTTTCACCACCTTCCAACCTAGAAAAGCTCTCATCCTCACTCTAAATAGGCGTTAGACGCCAGTAGTATATAGTACTGATTTCGAGTGGGGTTCGCCTCACTGCGCATGCGCGAATGAGGTGAAATGGGGCGTTGCGCAGGGCGGTGGGCGCAGGAATGTTGTGCGCAGGTATGACGCCACTTCCGGTCTGGATGAATCGGGCGTGACCTTGGGGCATGTATTCCTCCGTGGTGATGCGGTCTGGCGGTGATGCGGTCTGCCTCCGCGGACTGAAAGTAGTCCCAAATACGTGGGTTTTCGTGAGAATGTTCGGCAATCTGTAGGGACCGCTAATGGACCGATTGGGTCGAGTGAGGTATCAATGTGAAGCATACGCGAGGGAGTATCCAACGGGCTGGGTGTGACGTGGAACTGACGTCATTCTGTGCATGCACAGTAGCGAAAGTGTATGAAAATAGACGTTTTGGGATCTAGGTGGGCCACTAGTGGGCCGATGGGGTCGAGTGAGGTATCAATGTGAAGCATACGTGAGGGAGCATCCACCTGGACTAGTGTATCGTTCGTTGTCAACATTCTGCGCATGCGCAGACAGGGAATTGTGGGAAAATGCTATGGAAATAGACGTTTTGGGGTCTAGGTGAGCCCCTAATGATCCTATGGTGTCGTAGGAGCAGACAGGGAATTGTGGGAAAAGGATGGGAAATGCCTGTATGGGTATATCCCCATACTGGCTATAAGGGAGGAGGGGTGGTCAATTTTTTTCTTGGGCTTTACTATGGGTTGTGGGGTCTTGTTTTTCTCGTCTCGCCAAGAAAAACACGATGGGAGGGATCCCGGAGCGAAACTGACATTTTTCGAAAAGTACCGGGTAGGTCTGTATATAGCCCCCTACTGGCTATGTGGGAGAGGGGTGGTCAATTTTTTTCTTGGGCTTTACTATGGGTTGTGGGGTCTTGTTTTTCTCGTCTCGCCAATAAAAACACGATGGGAGGGGTCCCGGAGCGAAACTGTGACATTTTTCGAAAAGTACCGGGTAGGTCTGTATATAGCCCCATACTGGTTATGTGGGAGAGGGGTGGTCAATTTTTTGTGAGCTTTACTATGGGTTGTGGGGTTTCGATTTTCTCGTCTCGCTAAGAAAATCACAATGGAAAGGGTCTCGGAGCGAAACGTTGAATTTTTTGGAAAAGTACCGGGTAGGCCTGTATATAGGCTCATATAATCCCATACTGGCTATATGGGGGGAGGGTGGTCAAAATTTTTTGTGGGTGTTACTATGGGTTGTGGGGTCTCGTTTTTCTCGCCTCGCCAAGACAATCACAATGGGAAGGGTCCCGGAGCGAAACGGTGAAATTTTTGGAAAAAGTTCACCGAGGCCTGGGAGGGAGGGAGGGAATTTGGCTTAATGTCACACTCAAGTTTGTTTCACTCATATGGTGACAGTCAGTTTGGTTGGTGGAGGAAGCCGGAGTACCCGGAGAGAACCACCGCCCTTCGGCAAGTAACTGACAAACTTTCACACATGCACCAGCTGGGGTCCGAGGCCTGCGTAGGCCCATATGGTCCCATACTGGCTATATGGAGGTATAGGTCCAACCTGGGAAATTCACACACGTTCATTGTGATATGGGTTGTTTGGTCTTGTTTTCCACGTCTCGTCCTTTAGAACACGATGGGAAGGGTCTCGAAGCGAAACGGTGAAATTTTTGGGAAAAGTTCACCGAGGCCTGTGTAGGTCCATATAGCCCCATACTGGCTATGGAGGTATAGGTCCATACTGGGTGGACGTTTTGGGGTCTAGGTGAGCCCCTAATGATCCTATGGTGTCGTATGAGGAGCAGCCGAATGGACTAATGGTTCGTCCGTTTTCTATATTCTGCGCATGGGCAGTCTGGCCGTAATATAGAAAGCAGGCATTTTGGGGGTATGTGGGGTGTGTTTGGGGTACAGATGGACCGCTATGGGTCTGAATGGGTCGTGGAAGGTGTCAAAGTGAAGCTTGTGTGGGGTAGAGTCAGAATGGCGTGTTTTCAAGTGCAAGTCGCGTCAATCTGCGCATGCGCAGCTGGTTGTAGTGAGTAAAGTGGCCATTTTGGAGCACTGCAGAAAGGTATTTGGTGTAGAGATGGACCATCCTTGGTCCGAATGCGTCCTGGGAGGTGTCAATTTATAGCTCTCGGGGTGTTGACCCCGATTTGAGGGATGCCCATATCATCTGTGACGTCATCGGTGACGTCATCAGAAGAGTAGTAGCGAAAGTGGACATTTTGGGGCAGTGAAGGAAGGTAATTAGGGTAGAGATGGACCATCCTTGGTCCGAATGCGTCGTGAGAGGTGTCATTTTGTAGCTCTCCGGGTGTACATCCCGATTTCATGTCATCTGTGACGTCATTGGTGACGTCATCAGTAAGAGAAGTAGCGAAAGTGGGCATTTTGTTGAAGTGAAGAATGGTATTTGGTGTGGAGAGGGACCATCCTTGGTCCGAATGCGTCGTGTGGGGTGTTATCTTGTAGTTCCCGTAGGAACCACAATTTGCGGGATGTTTACGTCATCTATGACGTCATTGGTGACGTCATTAGTACGAGTAGTAGCGAAAGTGGGCATTTTGGGGCAGAGAAAAGCGCAGTTCGAGCCCTATTGACCTTGCGGCGCAATGAGCAATGAGTGTATGCGCGTATGTGTGTTTGTGTGTGCGTGTGCGTGTGTGCGTGTGTGTGTGTGTGTGTGTATGCATGTGTGTATGTGTGCGTTTGCGAAAGGTGTCAAGTGGGGACAGTTGCATGGATACACACCTTCCAACCGGGGACACCTCGGCAACCGGGGACGTCCCCGGTTGACCAAAGGTCCAAAATCGCTTTCTCTGTTCATTTTATAGCACTCTCTAGTGAAAAAAGGTAAAAAAAAGCTTATCTTTTCAATAGTCCCCGGTTTCACTGTGGGAAAATAGATACGGAGGGTGTGTTCGTGTGTGGCGTGTCGATTGGACAAAATTGCGGCCATACCCTCGTGTCCTCGTTTGCTAATTGGTGGACGGACAAGATCGTTCACTGCGCATGTGCAGTTAGTTAGCACATTTTGAACTACACATCGAGGCGAGGAAAGTTGAATCTCCGTTTAATTCGTCTATTTCCGCAACACAAGCGCAGGGAAGGGTGAGAATATAAGCTAGTAGTAGTAGTACTACTAGGGGGAAAAATCTGATATAATTTGCTGAGGAAATTGTCAGTACGACGTTGGGGCATTATTATTATAGTGGTCGATTATGTTGTCAGGTGTCCGCACGTCTTTTCAACAAGATACTCTCCATACTATATACCGTAATCATTTCCACAGCGATTTTATAATAGCGCAAATGGCATGTTACGGGACTTCAATGCTAGAGGATCCGAGTTCGAATCCTGTGTGTGAAATTTTTTCTATATTTTTTTTATATATTTCTTTCCTTTTAACATCGCTCCCCTCCCCCCCCCCCCCCCCGCCCCGCAACAGTAATTGTGGAAAAGTTGAACAGGTACTAGAAAGCCGTTAGCTTAGTTTGAGATAATACAGCGCAAACAGAGGCTTAGCGATCCTGGTTTTCGAGAACAATCAAGGTCAATATTTTGATTCATCGGAAGTGCGCGCGTCTGTCTTCAAATACGCGCGAGTGTTCCTTTCACGGCTGCAGCGTAGGAACTTAGCTGCTCGACAGGGATGGCATTTAGGTGTCTAGGATTAAAGTCCCCAAAACGAGGGAGTATTTGATGTCGCCGTTTACGTGGAATGTTCCCAGTTGAAGTACGATTGGGCCGGGCAAACAAGGTAGGCTTTCGTTTACTAATTTCAGAAAAATACCCAGTCGACTAAATTCGCGCGCCAAAATACGTAATTGAAACGGCATCTCTGCCACTGTATCCCGTTGTTGTTTGTTTCACACGATTCGTGGCTGAAGTTTCTGGTACAGGTCACCAATTTTGATTGAGGGAATAAATATATGTATGTGTGTTTTGGAATTGACAGTAAGAATGCATTCGCGTTGTTGCAGGCAGGCATACAATTTCCGCCCCCAATTAGCATGAAGTATGTTGATGTACGCGACGAATAAGTATTGAGCGACATAAATTCAGTGCTCAGATAGAGCGGACTCATACAGAAAACCATAGACTTCCAATAGTTTATCTTTTAGTACTTGTTTGGATAACGGCACATAACGATGAAAGTTCACACTCGATCTAAGGCTCTCGCAATCTTGACAAATTAAACTTCCCGGAAAATGTTTAGTATATGCCACATCACGATACAGCGAAATAATACCTATGGGGGACGTCAAGGAAAGACCGTGACATTGTACCCACAATGTCTAGTTATAATTATTATTCTTTCCGCCAGATTTTGTGAAAGATATCTCGGAAAACTACATTATGAAACCTCTGTAACACTCTTTGTCGAGATGGGAAACTCGGCAATACCGCTATTCAATCTGACACACGAAGAAGGATAATAATACACGGATTTGACAATGCAGTACAGACTGTACCAGTTACTTTTGCCTTACACTGCAATCCTCTGTCTTGGCAAAAGAGGCGTATTTTAATTAATATGATAATCAATTGCAGATTTAAGACGAAACATGCCAGACACTCAACGATCCTTGCGATATCGGCATTGTGAGTCTTGTGGTTTACCAATATCTTCTAATTGACTTGTGCAAATGAAGGCACGATGAGGAAAGAATTCTAGTACTCGTGAACGTATCCATCGGCAATTTTTTGTGAAAACTGTGAAGTAGCTTGGGCCTCGTAAGTTGACCGCTTCTCAAGTAAAGCTAATTTGAGATTATAAGGTCACTGTCGGACTCCTTGTCGAATGAGAGGTTAGATGTATTTGTGATAAAACAGATAATTTGAAAATGAATACGCAATATTGACGTTTATTGGGTCAGTAGAGTTACGTGTCTCAGTTGTATGATGTATCCTTGATCTGTTTCACTTGCTTATAATCTGGATTAGTAGAGAAATAATATGTATTGTTGGAACATCAACGGCCGCCTTATTTCAAACTGCGACCGTAATGCGCTCAGTGTTTTGTTTGGAATCGCCAATGGAGCACTGAGTTGAAAGTTTGACAACCGACCTAAATCCCCACTTGGGTGGTACGTTCCAATTGCACCAAGTCCCCAGTTAATAGGCATATCAGATACACAAAATGTCCTCAGTTGCTATACATCGTAGATACACCAGATGTCCCCAATTGTGCTGTTAAAGGGCTATGGCGTGTGTATCGCGTGTGCCCCCGGTTTGACTGGAAAATGTCATGTGTAGTAAATTCAGCCGCGGTGCAAATCTCAATAGCAGAGGACAATCAGAATGCTGTTCTCCACGCAGCATTGAAATAAGAGCCTCGGAAAGTCAATAATAACGAAGTCCCCATTTGGGGGGGTTTGTACGCGTGTCCCCGCTTGACATCTTTCGCACGTATCTGTGTGTTGGTGCGTGTATGTGTGTGTGTGTTGCCGTATGCTGGCGCACGCTCCTGTGGTGCACCTTGTACCCTATAGCCCGTAGGGCATATGGTACGCCACCAAGCACAGAATACATGTACTCTGCGCATGCCCATGTATTCTGTGCATATCCATGTACATGTACTATGTGCCTGTACATGTAATCTGTTCATGTACATGTACTGTCAATATATATGTTCCTTGTCCATGTACATGTACTCTGTGCATGTCATTCTACATGTACTCTGTTCACGTCCATGTATACATACTCTGTTCAAATCCATGTACATACTCTCTGTCCATGTCGCTATATAGCTGGAATATTGCGGAATGCGACGTTAAACCTTAAATCTCTCTCTCTCTCTCTCTCAATGAACATGTACTCTGTACAATGTCGCATTTGTAAGTGAAGTGGTCATTTTGGGAGGTGTGTGGGGGTCTGTTGAGTGATGAGGGACCATCGGATGAATGTATTCAACCATGCACTGATAGATACTCAGAATGCGCAAACAACTATTTGAGGATATGTCGCCTCAACGGTATCCTGGCCTGCCCGGCGACGTTTAGAACAAACAGTTCAGAGCGAACATGGCCAAAGATGGGCGTTTCTGATATGGCGAATTCTGTTTGGACAAGAGCAGCCGAGAATACATCTAACGGGCAAGAACGAATATGACAGATGCAGCGCCAAATGGGGGCCTCTGATTGGACAAGAGGCTACTTGTATTGTAAACATATCCAAGATGGGGGACCTGGTGGTGGTGGTAGTTCCCGTGGGGCGGAGCTCAGTGATTTTACATCCGGGACCTTATCAACATCCGGATTTCCCAGTGGGTTTTTCCCGTCGTTCCTCCGTCTTCCATCCGGGTACTGTGGTTTTACATCCGGGTCCTCATCTTACATCCGGGTTCTTCCATGTTTACTGACACGTGACCGGAACCGGAGAGCTCGGTAGTCACGTCATCTTTCGCATGCGCACATACCTGTGGTGCACAGGCCCAAGTCCAGAAGCTCTCATGTCCTGCATGTGAATAGCCAGTCATATTGTGTGTATGCATGTGTGTTTAGCCATCTGTGTGTGTATGCGTGTGTGTGTGTGTGTGCTTGCGTTTACGAAAGGTGTATAGCGGGGACATTAATATGAATACACACCTTTGTTCTGGGGACACACCTCCAACCGGGGACGTCCCCGGTGTGACAAAGACTGGGAAACTGTTTCGCTGCCCGTTTTATGATCTTGTATACAACACCATGGTAAAAAAAATATATAACGTATATGTTCCCATTTTGACTGGAGCAAACACAAACGGGTTTGGTTTTTCCAGGTGCTGTGCAAATTTGAACTGGAATGATCGTTTCATGGAAAATCCCGAGGCTGCCCACAACACAAACCAGCAAGAGGTTTCTTGAATAGCCAAAAAATAAAGAAGTCCCCACTTGTATGGTTGTGTACGAATGTCCCCACTGTGCACCTTTCGTCAACATGTGTGGGTATGCGTGTGTTTTGGGGGTTCGCGCAAGGCAGGGAAGGGGAGGGCAAAAAAGAAAATATATAGTAGCCGACTGATCAGTCAATGCATATTTGCTCGATTTTCAGCTGAATTTACTAATAAAAAATAGAATCGGCTTTTCTTTCTCAAATGTAGCTTTTTATTGACTAAATGCGCACATGACACTCGTTTCTGAACTTTGTTTTTCCCTTGATGGCTGCTTCATCGAAATGAAACCGCTAGTATGTTAAAATAGATATACAAATCGTTCACCGGAGTCCAGACAGAGGTTAATTTGAATGGAGAAAGTTCAGACTGAGAACAGTATGGTATTCTGGCTGAACAAGTGGTCAGAGATATGAGGAGTCGTTGTAGGTGAAGCAAAATGGTTATCCATTTGTATTTGCATTTGGAAGTTAAAGACAATTAGTTATAAAATAACTCCTTCTTAGAAATACAACTCAAGGAACTAAACATTTTTGGTACCACGGCACGGTCTTTCCATGACGGCCCGCAAATGTATTTTTCGTTGTAAATTAACTTCATGTCGTATTACATATGCGATGTCGATATAATGATAATTGAACATCCTTCGTTTAATTGACAGATATACATAATGCATCAAGTTCTTGCAGAGGGATCATCAGGGCTCGCAGCTGACTTAATCATCAAGAACGAGGTTCATTTAATCGCAATCGTAAGGTGACTCGTTTGGTACAGTCGAAAATGAACTCCTGAAAGCTTTAATTGGTGTGTCGAGTTATAAACAGGTCTTCACGCCTTGTCAATGGAGAACCGCTTAATACTTGTTTAAAACTGATCTTTTGTTATACAATTAGACGGATGAAATCAACTACTACTTACATTTCACCAATATCGAGAGCGTTTAAACTGACGAGTAATGGCAAATAGCATACACGAAGTGGGGATAATGTTTTTTGTTATATCTTCAAAACAATTATAATCTGGAAATTGCACAAATAAACACTTACATATATATTCCTCAATCAGATTGAATACCTGTACCAGAAACTTCAGCGTAAGCGTAGTATCTACAAATCGCGTGAAACAACCACGAGATTCAGTCGTCGGTCGGTTCACTCACGTATTCTGGCGCGCAATTTTAGTTGAGCGGGTGTTGTTCTTAAATTACAAAACAAATCTTTACCTTCTTTGTGCAAATCGATCCGTATTTCATCTGCAAACAGTACGCATCAATCGCGAAAGCAAATATCCACTCGTTTTAGGCACTTTTATCCTAGACACCTAATGCCATCCCTGCCGAGCTTGCTTGGAAAATAGCTATATTCATACGCGCGCCGTCAGAACAACAGGCGCGGGAACTTCCGCCTGAGTAACACCGTTATTCTCCTTGTTTGTTCTAAAATACCAGTATCGTCGGGCGTCTGTCTACGCTATATTATTTTAACCTAACAGCTTTCTCGTAACTTTTCATCAGTAATATATGCTAGCTATACCAATTATATATAAATACTGTATCAAATTATTAAATTTGAACTGTGTATTTCTGTGTGCATGTGTGCGCGCACATTCGTGGTCTTATTAGGTCGTGTGTGTGTGTGAGAGTACCTTAGGATGCACTTTGTCCTTATCGCGTCGACCCGATAAGGAATGCCCCAGAAATCGTTCCAAATGTATTTTTGAGTCATTTCCCGCTCTTTTTGAAGTTCATCCTAAGGAAAATGCACACAGCCACTGTGTGTGTGTGCACACACGAAATGAGGGCTTGTTTCAGTTTTTGCCCAATTACGGTGTTAATTATTCATGTCTTTGGGCCCCTCCTCGTTATTACATGGCCCTGGAACTGGGGCATGCATATCTCGCCTTTGATTGGTCACCTGTTTTTTTTTACCTTCTGCGACTGGAGAGCGCACGCCTTTGGCAAGAAAGGACGCCATTTTGTTCATTTGAACGGTAAGCAAATTTGAATCGGGACAATTTCAGAATTAAACGGTTGGAGATATGTTGAAAAAGGGGATAGAAATACCACTATCGGATACATTATCCCGTCTTAGATTTGGCCGTTTCGAACGAATTTTGGCACGTGCATTAAATAATTTGAGAGAGAAGCGACGAAAATTGCACCTCTGTTCATACAAACTGGACAACCACGTGTTGATACTCAAAATTAAAAAAATTGTAATCGACTGGGGTTTTTTCACCCGTAATTACCTTTTAAAATTTATTACTTATTTGCTTGACTGAGCTATTTAGAATTTACACAGTACCATGTACCAGAAGGGCCATACATAATTACCAGGATTAAGAAATCAGGATTTATCTATATCAGACTGGGATGGTAATGAGAATTACTAATCCCAGTACTACTTGTATCCAACTTCAACGTATTTCAAAAAATGAGATCAGAGTCTATTCGGTAATTCCAATGGGATTCGAATGGTTCAGCCACTATTAAATGGTAAAATGAACTGAATATATTTTATTATTCTATTTTGTGCACAACATTGTAGATATGCTCACAAGAAAATCCAACAGAATTGCAGCAGCATGTGCTGCTGCAGGGAAGAGAGAGAAGTTTACATGGAACAGAGAAGACTTTGTCATTGGCGATGTGATGAAAGTACTGGTAGGTTTTCCATTGTGAAATGTGATTTCAGATAAACGGGAATACTTAAACAACACTTTGGATAAAAAGAGCTAGGATCGGGTAATCTTCATGATTCAAGTTGACTACTACACTAACATGAATATCCTCCTTGATTGAATGGAGTAAACTCTTCAAATCGAGAGGGCATGTTGTGTCAGCGATAGTGAATCAGAACAGTCCCTCGCAATACATTCTCAGGAAACTCGGCTATAATAGGACAGTGAACCACTGGAACAATCTTCCGGAAGAGGTAGTGAATGCAGTTTCAGTGCTCAGCTTCAAGAAGCGGCTAGACAGACACTTCTCAGCGACAACTGATATATATTTTTACAAAACAGGCTGGTAAACGTTATCGTAGCACATGTACACCTGGATTTTTTTTATTTTTAAACACCCATCATGGCACCGTAGATAAGTTTCAGTTTAGTGAAGTTCAGAGGAGGCACAAGTTCCATGAGAACTTCGACCTCAATTCTGAGGTATCAAGGTATAATATCATGGAGTATTATATCTGAATTCAGCCCTATATAAATCCCATGCGAATTTGAAACTACATTTGTTAGCCAATCCGGTGGCTAGCTTGTTGAAATCACGCCCACAGTAATTACATCAGTAGCACGTGGAATAATATATAAACACTATCGGGTAACAGTATCCCAAATACGCGTACGGAATCATTTCCAGACATAAACCATGAAGATCTGAGATTTCACACCCACCGAAAAGTCTGGCTTTGTTAGGGGTAGAAAATAACGAAAGATTGTGCTGCACAAAGATGTTAATATCCGTGAAGTAAGTGTCCATCATTACCAGAGAGAAAAGTCAGAAATTGTCGTGATTGGCTTATTATGGGATCTCGCCGATATTTGGCGAACATTTCGCACGAAGTTTTCATAGCGTTACGTCTGGATGGTATTCCCCTGATTTGTCATCTTCAATGGGTTATCTTGATTACTCATGATACAGCAAGAGGAGGATTTTCTTTGAAGTTCAAATAATGGAAAACACTCCTTTCAAATAGCAATTTGAGTGTTGAAGCATAAATATTAATATGGTGCTATGATACCGGCAAGCTGTCTTCTGAAGAGAAACAGTGTACATTATGCCAATTGAGCAATGCGTGGAATTCAGTGTTTTGGCTTGGTGTATGAAGATCAGATCAGGTTGGAAAGTAATTTAGATCTATTGTCTTGATCCAAGTTAATCAAATACGAAAATCCAAGTTTATCGAAATTCCAGGGTTATGAAATGTGCAATTGCAACCCATGTGCTTATTCAGTTTGATATTAAGAAGTTAGATATGTGCATAGTATATCCATTTTACGGCATGTCACTGTTTGAAAGTTTGTCAGTTACCTGCCGACGGGCGGTGGTTCTGTTCCGGTACTCCGGCTTCCCCATCATCTGAACTGACTGTCACCATATGAGTGAAACAACCTTGAGTGTGACATTAAGCCCCCCCCCCCCCCCCCCCTGCATTTTATGGCAGTTGTTCTATGGATTTCATTTGAAAAGTGAATATATCGAATAGTTAGCTTATGTGTACACATATATCTGGTATTTTTGTAACAGGAAGAGGAGTCTTCTCCAGGAAGCTCTATCTCAAAGGATCTTTTCTTCTAACGTATGAGGGTGTGTTACAAACAGATGAGCCAGACGGTGAAAACGATGTATATGTTTTTGAATTCTCCTTTAAAGGAAAGACATACTGGTAAGGCCGAAAATTATTCAGTTACAACAGGAATACAAGAAACAACTTTGTATTTTCTGCTTATATATGTGTATGAAATTTAAAAGTGCATATTCCAACTCCAACTTTTGTTTCGTGTCTTTAACATCGAGACTACAAGCAATCACACACTTTTTAGCCATTTTTTCGAAAGCCAGTGGTTCTGACCTGTTTGTATAGGGGCAGCAGCTCATTACAGGCCCTAAAATTTGGGGCGAACAATCGTTCAGTTCGCCTTGCGGTTACCCAAAACGAAAGACGCATAAGGGCTGTTCCAGAAAAAAGTACATGGGGGGGACAGACGGCACTTCATATATTTACGTATGGGTCGTGGGGTAAACGAGTGATATGATTACATGGGTGGTTGTCTGAATGATAAACTGATTTATGTGGGTTGTGGGTGATGGAAAAGAAAACTAAATTCTGGTGGTTGTTGGGGGATTTAATAAAATTAATAAAAGTTGCACAAAATAAATCTAGAAGGCGAGTTCTCCTTTACCGAATACCTGATGAATTCCTTTTTTTGATGGGTCGCCACGGCAAGAATTGCGCGATCGAGAAGATGTTCGTCTGAATCACTCATCAGAATTTACCCTCAGGGCGATTATTCTGTTAAAAGGAGGCACATTATGTGACACAGTTTGTGTGTACAGAGGAATATGTTCGAATACGGGAAATACCGAATGTAGTCACATGATCAATCTCGACCAATAGAACAGATTTTCAGAATCTGAAGAAAATTCCTGGACTTTCAGTCTCGCCCGACCATGTTGTTGCTATTTTTGTATATAATGAATCTCCGTTAAACCATTCTAGCAAACGGAAAATCTTTCGGCTTGGGTTTGAGAATGCCTCAAAAATATAAATTATGTGAATAGAATTCGAGTTATGTACCTCCGGTTCAATAAGTTCGAAATAACTGGTTCCCGTGCGTTTATACATTGATTTCCAGAACAGTGCATTCTCCCCGCAGAGTCGTATTTCCCAAAATAGACTCAGCCTTCCTGTTAATTAGGTCAAGGAAAGCTGAATGCCTGTAGCTCTGTCTGCAGTCTGAGCAGCTGAGGGCGTGTTGTTTTCGTCCCGTGAATGTAACTGGAAGCAGTACGTAACCGCGTGTTTGTTGGCGGCAGTTTTCACAGGGAAGTTTCTATGGCTCACTGTTGACAATGTCAGACGTATATTTGTAGTTTTCAGTCGACTATGTACAAAATTGTTGACAGGACGACTGACCTAAAGGACTTTGAAACTGGAGTCAAAAACAAATTTAAATGGTCATGGCTGGAGGAAAAATAAATATCAGTGGCATCTGACGGTGCATGTTGTGCAATGATAAACTGAAATACGTAACCACTGGCAAGAGTGACTTGAATAATCATTTTAAACTTGCAAAAAATCTCAAATCTTATAGAATATTTGCGTAGAAGTTGTGCCCGGCTGGGCTGAAACGCAATCATACATACATATAAAACATACGAAAACACTGAACATCAGACAACAGATAAAACATGCAAATAATAAAAGGGTTTCCATTTACCCGACATTAAAATAGCCATATTTTATAATAATCATAGGCATGCTGAGGTGTATATATTTATAGGTGATCAGCGATTCTATAGAACATCAAACATGTATACTAACCCAAGAGGCTGAAACAGTCGTCTACTTTTGCGATTGCTTTTGATAAAGTTTGAGCCTTCAACAAGTTGCTTGAAAATGAGACTTTGCATTGTCTGTTCACTGCATAGCTAAAATGGTGTCTCCCTTCCAGCAACGCTATGCCGACGACAAATACATTTTCCCGTTGGGAACTCGAACATCTCCATCACACACTTATTATTACCTTTGCGCCCTATTGGACATTCATTAACTTGAGAAAATGGCCCACGATGAATAAAAATACCATAATCGATGTTGTGATCATCATCCCCTGTATACACGGAGTCTATTTTGACGGAAATGCCCATCTTCTTGACCCTCAATTTCAGGTCATTTTGAGGCTCCATAAGGATAATTTTATCGTCTGTAATTAATATATGACTGACGAGGGTCAATTTAGTCATTTCGGTATTTTTATTTATCTCGGCCCATTTTCTTAAGTTAATGAAGGTTGTTGGCATAGCATTGAGGGAAGGGAGACGCTATGAATTCTCAGCTATTCAATCTTAGCTATTCATTTGCTTCCAATAGTGTGGCATCTACATCACAGGTGTTCAGATTTTTTTTACAAAGATCCACTCCAATCTCTGTTCGAAGAGCGGCACCTTCAGTGGTTTGGCTGAGTTGATGAAAATGGCGGAATTTTTTTTATCTCTGATCGAGGAGCCAATGGTTTGGCTGGGTTGATGAGAATGTCGGGGAAAGAGTTGTTGAAGAGTTTCTTAAGGCAGTAAATTTGGGGCAATACTGGGTTTGGTGATTTACGTCAGTTAAGGAATATATCTATATAAGAAATAGAGGAACTGAAGGAATCAATTTTGGGGGAAAAAAAGTGAGACATTTCAAACGATTTATCAATGCCCTGGGAACAGAAGTTGGGCCAATGCCGGCAACAGAACTGCATGGTACAACAACGAAGAATATCTTTTTATACATATATATATTTGGATGTCCAGTGTATATACCAATATTGCCTGGAGGTAGAGAGATACATGTACAAATACAAAAATGCAAATAACAACAGTACAGAAAATACAGTTTTATGGATTGTTGGCTTGAAGATATTTTTTTTATTTACATAGGTTGTTGGGTTGAAGTACGTTTATTTTAAGTACATGGGTTGTTGGGTTGAAAGTAACTGTATATCTAAATCTGCTGGTGGTTGGTTACAAATTATATTCAATAATATGGGTGGGGGGGATAAAAATATATTTAATTACATGGGTGGTGGGGGCAAAAAAAAAGTGCCTTCTGTCCCCCCCCCATGCGTTTTTTTCTGGAACAGCCCTAACCGAATATTCGTTCGCCTAAATTATGGCCCAAACTCTGTGTCACGATGACATAATTTTAATAATAATTTCCTGTTCTAACCTGAAAATATTTCCGATCAAAGCAGTGGCTGTACTTACGAGTGATTCGATGTTAACTACACACACAAGAGCCCCAGTCGAGGGGAGATAATTGAACCCGAAACCCATGTGCGTTTTCATACACTCCCTGATACTTAGATGATATACAGCCCCAGGTGTATTTACCGCTGTGTGGGATTATATGAACAGGGTAAAAGTTTCTCAACTTCCTCTCACCTGACTGCGCGTTGTGTCCCGGTTATGGAACATGCGTGATGCCGACGGACGAATACGAAAGTGAATGACAGAGAAACTTTACGTTCAACTGTTTTAAGATTAAAATGTGTATATGGGAATTTAATTTGAGATGTTTTAGAAATAGAGGTCACAATTCCAATGATAGAAGTCTACCAGTCACACAAAATTGGACTCCGCAACATGTGGTAACGACGAAAATTGGTCACCGAGAGCAAAAACCAATGCCTAACCGCAACAAAACTCATTGGCATAACATATCTGCTTAACCTATTTAGATACCTATTTGGATACCCTATAGGTTATGCAGTTCAGAAACGGGGGAACGAACTACGGTAATTTCCCTATTAATTTGCGATGTAGTGATGAAACTCACCACTCCCAAAATTGGCTACTTTCGAATTATTTGTTGAGCTAATTCCAGTAAAACCTGAGTGTTCGAATTAAATGTTGCGCCGACTTTCACGGAAGATCCAGAATGGTGGACCGCTTTGCCGTGGTCGTAGTGATCGTATTTATTACCGTGTATTAACTTTGATATCTCATCATAGCTTCCATAAAAGGCAGTGTGTGTCAGAAAATCTCCTCTACCCTGATACAGGCATCTAATTTTATTCGAGGATGTCAAGCATATTGATCGAGTGACAAGTTCAGCAGCCCGTTCAGCAAGATCATGCAGATTTTTGAGCTGACGTCCGTAAATTCGCGTCCGTAATAACATCGTAAAAGTAGGCCAAGACATTGAACGTATTCCTTTCTTTTTGTTCAGTATTAGCTATGATCTATATTATGAAACCTAACTGACATGGAATTGAAAGAATATTCTGGAAATATAAAACTATACACGTAACACATATTAGAGTATTTAATCAGTGCTCACAAAACCCGGTCGACAATGGCGACTAAAAATGACAACTGGCGACTGAATTTTTCAGTCACTTGCCAATGTGTCGATTAAAAAATAGAGTAACTCGCCAAAGTGGAGAGTGAATTTTTGATTAATGAAGTGTTTAGTCGCCAAATTATTTTTGTGTTTAGTTTATCAGGCAGCGAAATCCAATCAGGCCTAAAATATACAGGAAATAATGAGAGAGAATAATGCCTACGATACAGACATGGGGAAGCTCAGTCTATTTATAGCGACCACGTGGTCTGATATAACATCCGCGCTCTTGAAACCATGTGCAGGCGTGACACAATAAGATCACGTGCACGCCCTAGAAAAGTTAATCCACGACCCGCTGACTGTTCTCAGCCAATGAAATCATCGTAGTAAAATAAATGTGAACAAATTCTATGAAACAAACTTGGCGGGAATTTACAAGTTCAAGGTCAAGACTCCAAATGGTCCGTCAATGCGATGGTATGCCTGAAGCACGACGTGTGCGTTTTGACTTTTAATAATAGTGTTGCTTCTAAAACAATTGTAGTCAAGTAAAACTAGCTCAGTAAATTTAAATGTTGAAAGACACAAGTCATGTGGTAAAAGTTTGCAGAGAAGAGCTTGAAACTTTTGTTTCACCTGACCGACTTTTTATTCAAGCCATTTCGGATTTTTTACCATATATATTTTTTTTGACTGCGGCGAAACGCGATCAAGTTAGGATAAAATAACAGGACTGCGGAGTTAATTGAATCAATGTTTTTCCTTATGGACTTTAAGTAATAGTAATTCAGTCTGATTATATTGTACCATTCCCTAACATTGTTTCTTTGCGTTTAAAAATAATAGCATACGGTGATATACAATACGAGATTCTAGTAACATATTCACTTTACTTTCATCGGCACGAACTCCGTGGCGAAAACTGGAGTGTTCGAATTTATTGTTTCACGTGAAAATGCCCCCATTTTCGTTTTATCAGGATGGACAAAATCACGACAGGGGAAAAATTGGCCATTTTCGAATTAAATTTGGAAGGTGAATTAAAAGGGAAATTACTGTATGGGTTACCTAGGGTCAATTTCACATAACCTATTTTCAGGTTAAGTAAACTTTTCAAATTTTAGGGCCTGCATTACAGAAAGATGTAGCTGAATTTGCAGGCTGTCGTGGTTGTCAACTGAAACATTGAGAACAAGGCTAGAATATACACTCTATGTATAGAGTATGGAAACAAAATATGTGTGTGTGTATGCCCTTCCTTATTGGGTGTGTGTTCTTCCTCATTAGGTGTGTGTTTGTCCCAATTAGGTGTGTGTTCTTCCCTATTAGGTGTGTGTTTATCCCAATTAGGTGTGTGTTCTTCCCTATTAGGTGTGTTTGTCCCAATGAGGTGAATGTTCTTCCCTATTCAGGAGCTGTATTTGTATGGCCATGTGCCATTGGTATCAATTAGGATTCATAAAAAGGACCCCTATGGGGATTCCAGGGAAGGATCCTCCTTTTGATTCTTGGGTAGAATAGATCCCCAGCTCTCTGGGTCAGCTTGTCCTGCAAGGCGACCACCCCAAAGCCTGTGCGACCAGTGTAATGAAACTGGTGGGGCACTGTCAGGGATGTCATCCCTGACAGTGCCCCACCAGCATCTATACTGCATCCCATTCTCTCCTTGCACAGCCGCTAATTCACACCTGCCCGTTCGTATGGAGCCGTAAAAGGGACACGCTCTGATACGCACTTATTAACTGCGACCCCCAGTTATTAACTGCAACCCGCACTTATTAACTGCGACCTGCACTTACTATAACTGTGACCCTCATATAAGTTCACCTAACAGCCATGAGAGGCGAATATGCTAGTGTGAATTGTGGCTGTGCAAAGAGAAATATAGATGCTGGGTATATGAAAGTAGCTAGAATAATGAGACAAGATAGATATCCCTGCCATATTGAAGCTGGGTTTTAACAGAGATTTACCTATATGTTCAAGGGTTGATGCCGCATTAGATGATGGCTCATTCGGACGACTTCTCAATGATGATCATGTGGCGCCAAATTGCATCCCAAAGCCATGCAGTATTTCCGGTGTTCCAACCATAGGTTTTTTTGCATTACGACATATCCAACCAGGAGACGAACTGCGATACTGTTATGGTAGAGGAACGGGATATTATCCTTGGCGAGCCAACAGTAAGGTAAATAATCACCAAACTATATGTGGTTATGTTCTCTATCTCTGTTGGACATGTTGGAAAGAGGTTACCAAATGCCCATATGCTACTTTGGATAAAGAGATACCCTGAAGACAGTGTAAGTGGTCCAACTGATTAATGATCAAAGTTGGGTTTGGGACACGAATAACGCGTAGATGAAAAAAAAGGTATTGGAACTGTGACGTCTCAAGTGCAAGACATTACGGCTTCATTATGATTATGTCGTAAACGTCTGTGATGACGGGGTTTCCGCCAAATATTGACCCACCTGTGCAGAGTTCCAGCATGATGTTGCAGAGCCGCCATTTACTGTGGTACTTTATTGCTGTTATTCCCAACCTTTGATAGTTTATAAATGCAAGCGAATCTGCGATGCGATAAAATTTTGAATCATCTTGTGTAACAATTAGGCACAAGAGTAACAGGTTTTGGGACCAATTGGTAGAACTTTTAAGAATAATTTGACAAATGACATTGGAACAGCTGGTTTCGTTTGAGGTTCAACAAAACTTAACAGCATTTAGAACTTCACGATTCTAAGTGAATACGGTTGTACATATTCGTAGAACCAGTTACTGCAACAATGCTGTTAGGTGAGATGTATACACCATCTGAAAGCCCTTCTTTTGTCCAGGAAGGAATGAATAATGATGTTGATATCGAAATCTTCTGGTAGCTTCCTTTCATTTGGGGGGGAGGGGGGGGCGGGGGGCGTACAAGTCTATATATGGTGTCTTTTGAATTATCGGCCGTCCCTTTCGAATCCAGTGAAAGTGGGTAAGTATCCTTCATAGCAATACATGTATGAGGCTTATTCAAAGCAAGGGGACCGTTTATAGAAATTTTGATGAATGACAAGGAACAGGCTTTGAAATTTTCATTTTTCTGTAATCTCTGCATATAGTGATATACATGAAACAACAGGCATAAGTCTGCTAAAAGACGTGGTCAATTAGTACAGGCGCATCGGAAGCGAGAGGCACCCCACTTCTGACTTGGTGGGGCTTGACTATATGTTCGCCCCCTCCCCGGCTTTTTAGCTGTGTCTGCTATGAAAATCTGAAAACTTGCTATACTGCCTCGCCTGGAGCTCCAGTTGAAACTGCTACCTGACCTCATCATCAGCCAATGGCCCAGTGTAAAATCAGTAACGATGATCGACACAATTGTAATCGCCATCCGTTCCAGTAAGGCAATGAGATCAATGATGAGTGAAGTTTCCAAACTCATGAAACTTTATCTCACTATACCAGTAACCAGCAGGACATCAGAAAGGAGTGTTTTGTGTCCCTCGCATTTACAGGTTAAATTGTCCCCATTTAGCTGGTCTGTGACGTGTATGAAGCATATCCCCTTTTTACCCCTCAGCCCATCGGGCTGCGGGGTCTTGCAATCGACATGTACGTCTGGTCGGACGGCTGGCCGGCCGTCTGTCAACAATTTTTTGTCCGGGCTAGATCTCAGTTACTATTTGACTGACAGCTCTGATACTCACAGTGAATATCCCTAGTATCCCAGAGATGTGCACTGTCAAGTTTATTTCGCGTTACGTCATTTCTTTACAGAGTTATGGCCCTTTGAAATTTAGCGTCACTAACTTTTGTCCGGGCTAGATCTCAGTTACTATTTGACCGACAGCTCTGATACTCACAGTGAATATCCCTAGTATCCCAGACATGTGCACTGTCATGTCTATTTCGTGTTACGTCATTTCTTTACAGAGTTATGGCCCTTTGAAATTTTTCGTCACTAACTTTTGTCCAGGCTAGATCTCAGTTACTATTTGACTGACAGCTCTGATACTCACAGTGAATATCCCTAGTATCTCAGACATGTGCACTGTCATGTTTATTTCTTGTTACGTCATTTCTTAACAGAGTTATGGCCGTTTGAAATTTTCCGTCACTAACTTTTGTCCGGGCTAGATCTCAGTTACAATTTGACTGACAGCTCTGATACTCACAGTGAATATCCCTAGTAACCCAGAGATGTGCACCGTCATGTTTATTTCGTGTTACGTCATTTCTTTACAGAGTTATGGACAGATGTGCACTATTATGTTTATTTCGTGTTATTCCAGTTTATTACGACCCTGGATTACTATTTACTACTTAACTGATACAGCCTTAGTAAAGGTGTTTAATATCCCCTATTTTAGCACTCTGTTTGGCAAAAATATCATTCAGTTTGCGTTTTTATATTATTTTGTTTACGGTCACACACAGCGCTCCTTTTTGCGCTGTCAAAAAGGGTTCCGCATTCACGAAAAGTGTTTAAGTGCGCATTACAAAAATCATTTGTTTTTTTAGTTCAGAAGCATAAAACACCAAAGCTATGTCAAAACTACAGACTACAAATCATGTTCATCTCATTGAAACGGAAAATGGTCGAGGGTTTCCTCCGGGCTTTGCCTGGTTTCGTCGCCTAACAAATTCTAGCACCTCCGGCATATGACTGAAATAATGTTGAGTACTACACACACACACTCGACTCTTCCCTGGAATAGATCTTCATCTATGAAGAACTATTCACCAGATCTTTACTAACTTTTCTTGAGGTATCGATCCACACAGTCTTGGATCGATATCCCTTCACAGGATTGATGACTGAAGCCGGTACTAGCAAATACTAATCGTTGAGTATTCTCTTGAATCAACATTAATACATATGTGGGTAAATAAATTTGACAGAATTCAGCAGATTTTTATGTCAACCTGTTATTCGCTGGACATATTGTGCTGAGGGGTCAAAGCACCTTTTAGGTGCAGCCTCATGTTCACATAAGTCAAAAGGTAGTTGTCCACAGTTGTATTAGCCACATCCATTTTTCCCCGTTTCAACAGTCCGTAACAGGTGCGTCAAACGTCCAATTTTTATACCACAGATGTCTCCGCAAGTTTGTATATGCAGATCCATATTTTCCCTTTTAGCTACAATGTAGTCTCTGCCAGGTGTGAATCCTATTTCCTCTGTCATACATCTGAACAACCAGGCTCGCTTGTACCAAGTAGTCCATAAAAAGTGTATGTCAGAACACCTCTGTATTACCACAAATGTCCTCACTCGCGTATTCATGTTCGTTTTGCCCTTTTAGCTTTTCCCATATGGCCAACAGCATCTGTCAACAGTTGTATAGCTCATAACAGATGTGTTGTGTCAGTGACTGCTCATAACAGATGTGTTGTGTCAGTGACTCCTCAAATATCTAATACAGGACAAATGCCCACACTTTAATAGCCAGGTGCACATTTCATAACCCTGGAATTTTCGCTTGCAATTTATAAACTATCAAAGGTTGGGAATAACAGCAATAAAGTACCACAGTAAATGGCGGCTCTGCAACATCATGCTGGAACACTGCCACAGTCGAGACACGCCTCCGGCAAGAGAGGTCACGCACAGATCAGCTGTAGCAATTGACCAATCATAATTGAGAACGAAGCCTGCCATAATCGGGCTGTCCCTAGATGGATGGACAGTCTGGTTGGATTCTGAATCGCCCGGCAAAGGTAAAAAATTGCACAAATTTAGTAATTTGACGACGGGAATATATAAAGTGATACTTGTAGAATATGCTGATGTATTTTGTTTGGCGGTAAACCGTTTATTTCTCGATTCACCCAAAGTCCGTTTCACACCTTGATGTTGATTTATATAAAGCATGGGGTTATATATAGAGACCCCATAATTTGACACGTCACTGTAATACCACCGTCCACACCCCCAAAACTCTTGTTTTGCGGGCCTGTGGAATGACCAGTATATTATTGTTCTTATACTGTATTGACATATTACTCAGAACAGCAGACTTGTGTCTTGCAGGGTGGGGGGTGTCTCAGTTATCCCTTAGGATAACAGTTAAATCTAGTTATTATTAGTTTTTGACCTCGGGGGTATTGTTGTCGCCATGTACGTCCGTCCGTCCGTCCATTACCGCATTTTAGGCAAAACCGCTTGAGACACAATCACCAAATTTTCAACACGTACTAATCTAGTGCTAAGTCAGATGCCTATAGAAAGTGGCTTCCCTTGGCCCATATTTTACAGTTATGCCCCTTACAGATATATTAATTTCTATTTCTGTCCACATTCCGCAGTAATGTGATTTATTTCCAAGCATATAGTTTCTCATTGCCATCCGATGACATCATCAGTAAGGGTTGAAAGTACAGACGCTGACCTTTCCAATGATACCTCATCCAGCCAAAATGGCGGCGTGAAAATGGAAAATAAATACAGGAAACCTCAGTCAAAAAATGACCAAATCTATGCTGAATTTCACCATTTTTGAACGAAGTGAGCTTAATAACTTGTTATCCTGCATGAGAATACGATTTTTATATGATTTATTTGATTCTTGCGATGAAATCGGAAAGAAATGACGCTAGGCAGACCATCGGACACACGTTGCTATCGAAGTTGTGAGTTGTAGAAATTAACAAATGGCATTATTTTTGCGGAGAAATTCAATGAAATTTGAATGGCTCTGTGGAGGAGAACCAGGCATCAAATGTCGTCATTATGGGGCAATGGTAGCAAGCCTCCTTGGGGCAAAGAATTAAGAACAGATTAGATATTGGGGCTTGTCTTTCTCTTCATAAATGGTTTGTGTTTTTGGTTAAATCTTTGCCATTATGTGTTTACATGATTGTCTGCAAGATAACTCCAGAACAAGTTAGCTAAAATTCAACAAAATTTGCTTTGAAGCTTCACAAAACTGTCTAGTTTAATGAACATGTAGAATCATTTTCTGTTTAGAAGTAGATTCTAGTTGGTCATGCTGAGCAAATTCTACTGTCAGTGCCTTGTCTGGGGAAACTTTGTTAATGGAATGAAGGAAAATCCATGTACATGTAAAAGTAAATTAAAGGATATATATACATACAAATTATGGACAATCAGTATGAATAAGCGAAAATGGCTAATGGCTAAATCATGTGACATTGCGACTTCTTTTAGCAATACTGTGTTAGTGATTAATGTATTTCTCTATTGATTTGTTTAGAATAAATCTAGCCTGGATAAACAGGAAAGCCTGGGTATGTGCTTCATCTAAAGTATTTGCAATTTGCATGCGTTGAGTTTGGTTTGTTGTTTTGTTTTTTTACATCATTTTCTCCGCTTTCAAAGTAGATTGTGGTACAAGTTTACTGAACCTGGTTCAACTGTTCTGTTCTAACTGATATCTCCGGTATGTTGACACTTGCTGGCCTAGCATGCCTAGGACATATTCTATCTGGAGTTGTTACAAAAATGGATGCTTTGCTCCCGAAAAATGCCGTGCAAATTCGGCAAGACATTCATCTTGAAAAACAGCTCCTTTCTGTTTCTGGATATGTCTTCATTCAACGTTTGTGTATTTAGAAGTTGGCCTTCCTTTTGGTATTGTATCCGACAACAGTGTCTATGTGTCAGACTTTCATTAGGATGTAACATTTCATTCTTAACATGGTAACATGGTAGGTCTCTGAAACTTAAGACAGTATGGACAAAGTTCATCTTAAGGAAGTTCCATGGAAACCCTACATAAATAAATCCTAGAAAGTAGACTTAATGTTGCTGGTCTTCTTCCACAATACTTTATCAATTTGTTTACTTGTCTATCCATCACAGACATCCAAAATGGAGCAAGGGGCACAGACACTCAAAGCGGAGGAGGGGGCACAGACATTCACAATGAAGTTGGGGTCACAGACATTCACCTTGGAGAAGGGGGCATAGACATTCACAGTGGCGGAGGGGTCACAGACATTCACGGTGGAGGAGGGGGCACAGACATTCACAGTGGAGGTGGCACTGATGTCCAGAGTGGAGGAGGGGGCACAGACATTCACAGTGGAGGAGAGGGCACAGACATTCAAAGCAGAGGAGGGGGCACAGACATTCACAGTGAAGCAGGGGGCATAGACATTCACAGTGAAGAAGGGGGCATAGACATTCACACTGGCGGAGGAGTCACAGACATTCACAGTGAAGCAGGGGTCACAGACATTCACAGTGGAGAAGGGGGCATAGACATTCACACTGGCGGAGGGGTCGCAGACACTCACGGTGGAGGAGGGGGCACTGATGTCCAGAGTGGAGGAGGGGGCGCAGACATTCACAGTGGAGGCGAGGGCACAGGTATTCACAGAGGAAGAGGGGGCACAGACATCCACAGAGCAGGAGGGGACACAGACATTCACAGAGGAGACGGGGTCACAGACATTCACAGTGGAGGAGAGGGCTCAGACATTCACAGTGGAGGAGAGGGCTCAGACATTCACAGCGGAGGAGAGGGCACAGACATTCACAGCAGAGGAGGGGGCACAGACATTCACAGTGGAGGAGGGGTCACAGACATTCACAGTGGAGGAGGGGGCACAGACATTCAGAGTGGAGGAGAGGTCACAGACATTCAGAGTGGAGGAGAGGGCTCAGACATTCATCATGAAGGAGAGGGCTCAGACGTTCACAGTGGAGGAGAGGGCTCAGACATTCACAGCAGAGGAGGGGTCACAGACATTCACAGAGGAGGAGGGGTCACAGACATCCACAGAGGAGACAGGGTCACAGACATTCACAGTGAAGGAGAGGGCACAGCCATTCACAGCAGAGGAGAGGTCACAGACATTCACAGTGGAAGAGGGGTCACAGACGTTCACAGTGGAAGAGGGGTCACAGACATTCACAGTGGAAGAGGAGAGGGCACAGACATTCACAGTGAAGGAGAGGGCACAGACATTCACAGTGGAGGACAGAGCACAGACATTCACAGTGGAGGAGGGGTCACAGACATTCGCAGTGGAGGAGAGAGCACACACATTCACAGTGGAGGAGGGGTCACAGACATTCGCAGCGGAGGAGGGGCACATGCATTTACAGTGGACATGGGGGATGCCCGAACATTCAGATTTGAGGAGTGGGATGGCACAAACCTGCAGATTGGAGGAGTGGGAGATACAGACATTAAGATGAGGGAAGGTGGTGATACTGACATGGAGATTGGAGGAGGGGGAGTCATTCAAGTTGAATATCTCAGTGATTCTGCTGAAAGTTCTGGCTCTACTATTTACCCATTACCTGTGCGGAATACTGATGAGGATAAATTTGATTCAGAACATGTAAATGGAAACAGCAGGCTGATGGAAATTGACTCCTCTGAAGATGAAGACAACCCATCAAAGTTTGTCTGTGACAAAAAAAAATCTGAAATATATATGCCAGCACTTCAACATTGTAATGTATCGAAGAAAGGGGAGAAGAAAAAATATGACAGGGTGTGGAATAAGCAGCACGCGTGCTACTTCTGTGGCTTTCTCAAGACCAACATCAGCAAACATTTAAGGACCCACACAGAAGCAGTAGAAATCCACGCACTTCTTGATGTTGAATCAAATAAAAACTTGAAGAAAGAGGATGTTGAGAGAGCTGTAAAATTTCAGTTAACTTTACTACGAAACAAGGGGGACCATAAACATAATCTGTCTGTTCTTGACCGCGAGAAGGGACATCTGATCATCGCTCGGAGAAATAAACAGGAGACATTTGATTCTGATCAGTATTCACCATGTCCTTATTGTCTGGTGTGGATAAAAGAAGATGATATGTATAAACACAAGGTTTACCGGTGTCTCTTCAAGTCAGATAAAAGAAAGCCAAGCAATGGAAATCTTGTAAATCAGGGAAGACTCTTGAAACGGTCCATCACGTCCAGCTCATACATGGTAGTGAATGAGGTTTTCCCTTCAATGACGAGAGATTTGATCACAAGAAGTGCACAGACTGATACACTCATCATAGAACTTGGGGAAGAGTGGCTAAGGAAAGCTAGTAGAAATAAATTGCGCCGGAAAAATTATGCCAGCACTCATATGAGACGTGCTGCAAAGGTGCTTCATTTATGTAGAGTCCTTGATGCCCAAGACAACCCAAGAGACCATGCCATTACTTTCATGGAGTTCATTGTACCGGCAAAGTTCGACACGGTTGTAATCGCTGCTGTGAAGGCTGCAGGAAGTGAAGGAACGTCAGACATGCTGCACCCATCAGTCGCAACCAAGTTTGGTCATGATCTTGTCCGAATGGCTGAAACCAAAGAGAGCATGGGAATCAAAAGAGGTGATACAGCTATGAGAACAGAAGCTAATGATTTCCTCCAGTTGTTGTCTAAAGAATGGCCATCAAAGGTAGCTATCACATCTCAAAGAATAACAGAAGAACGGAGGTATGGGAAGAAAATAGAGCTTCCTCCAGTGGAAGATATGAAGACAATGTCACATTACCTGCAGAGAGAGTTGGAATCCTTAAATACAGATCTTGGAACCGTTTCGTGGGAGACCTATCAAAGAGCTGTCAAACTTGTCCAAGTGCGCCTGGTGTCCTATAATAAGCGCAGACCGGGTGAACTGGAGGCGATGACGTGAGTACATTTTTGGATAGGAGTTATCAGTAAAGTGGAAGATTCTTGTTTTTGCTTGGCTTGTATACCATTAAAACTATAACCCAACATTTAGTACATTGCAAAATGACAGTATTTTTATTTCAATTCTTTGCACTTAGTTATAAGCCCACTAATTGTCACTATAAGAAGACTCGGTGATGGTAGCTCAGGCTGTGGTTTGACAGCTATGCCATTAACAACCTTATACCTATTTTGTGTGTCCTAATACATTTGTATGCAATGTTTTCAGCTAGGGTCCTGAGACCTCTGTTGAACTGTAGCCCTCCAGTGGTTATGTGCTGTTTGCCGATTGCTATCAAGTTTCAATTTCTGACAGTCTGCGCAAATTATTGTGATTTTTATTGATTTGAACAGGTGTACAAGAGCCATGCTTTTCTACAATTTGCGTCCGAAGACTGGCATGCACAGGGAAGGGAGCTTCTGCCAGTTTTCTTTGTGATCAAGTTGATTTTAATTGAGATATAGTGTCTATTTTCTAATTTATTTCCTTTCAGTTTGGATTCCTACATCCACAGACATACGTCAACCGATGTTCTACAGAGAGATATTTTGGAAGACCTAACAACTTTGGAGAGAAGACTCCATGACACGCATGAGCTGATAACAGTTCGGGGAAAACGAGGTGCAGGTGTACCAGTCCTCGTACCTCCAGATACCAAGAAGGCCATTGAGTACATAGCAGATGAAAATATTCGGGCATCTTCAGAGATTATGATCAAGGACGAAAATCGGCAATATCTGTTTGCCAATAGTGGTAGGTCTAACTTTCAAAACTTCATTGTTGAAATATTAATTCATACTCCTATCCAAGTAGTATGTATCTTTTATCTTTTTGGGCCCTCTCGCCATCATGCCCACCATCACTGTGGTAACAGTTCTGTATGTCCGTCAGTAACTTAAAAAGGGGAAAGGATTGGTTTCCCCTAGGTCACAAAGGTCTCCTGGGGCTTTATGTGATGTTTACTGATCCAATCCCTGCTGCATGCTAAAATCAGTCATTGCTAAGCAAGTGAGAAATTCTTGCCTGTAAATTGACTTGACAGGCCAAGTCTGTGAAAATTAGGTTACCAGGTCAATCCGTCTGTTTGTCTGTCTGTCCATCTCAATATTTCTGTCCGGACTATAACTTCCTTATTATGCCCCCCTCCTCCCCCCCCCTTCCATCTTGCGTTGCTAAGGGCGTTTCACTTAACACTACCCTTGGCTTATCGCCATGTTTTGGCATGTATTTCACACAGCGCCGCCTTTCACACAGCGCCACCAGGAGATAATCCTGTCGAAAGTTGTTCCCAAAGCATCAAGTCACATGTCCGCCCTATTTAAATGAGCCAATGAAATTATCTGTATTTAAATATTTCTCAGACATCAGACATGTCAGTTTCACGAGGCACAAGTCTGGGGGATTCTAAGCGAGACCAAAATGAAGTTGTGCGAATTAGCTATTTTATTTCTCACTCTAATGGAGCATGCTTCTTTGTTTGTCTTAAGAAAAATCATATTACAAACGGTCTAACATACATGGATTTGAAAAAAATAAAATCGGCGGCAATTCACAGGAAAATGATATGCTTTTTATTTTGTGATGGGGCACTTCGAGGCCCACCAAGGGATCATTTCAATCGATCGCTTTCTGGAGGTGTGTCTTCATTATATGAATGTGATTGTGCCGATGTCGGATACCACGGAACCAATCGGATGTGACCATTTGGGAAACGCCCTAATATACTCAGACAGCACCCATTACCGCATGGCTGAGAGCAGAAGTTTCTACGTATGATCGTGCCATGCGTTCGGATGATGCACCCCCCCCCCTTCGGTTCTTAGTTGTTCACGGTGACATTATTTTGCACGTTTTCCAAATTTTTGAATGGAGTTGCCCGTAACCATGTTAACTGTATATCTAGTCTGTGCGACATCTCAATTCGCTTTAATCGTAGAACACTGAAACATGCATGGTGTATACATGGTACATACAGCAATCTCTGATTGCGATTGCTTCCCTTCTAGTTTGTTGTAGTATTTCTTTCAAATTTTATGGGTGGATTCCTTATGAGCAAAGGGTGTGTCATGCGCCCAAATTTGGATACTAGGTTAATCCGTCTGTCCGTGCATCCATCTCCTCTCCACTACCGGTACAGCTTTCTCAAAATATATCCCCTTCGCGTGCCATCTATTGTACTTACATCCTCATATAAACGCTTTCAAAAGAAGGCTGTTCAAGTCCGGTGTTTGCTGGAAATTCTATATATAGGTAGAAAATGATAAATGATACCTGTACTTAACTAATATTGCAGTTGCGAGGGATATGTCGATGGTGTCAGCTTGTTAACTATTAGCATTGGGACAATTAACATTGCAGTGTTACTTTTTATTCCAGGCAGAAGTGTTTTTCGTGTGTGTGATTCCATGCGGGAGCTGAGGACGGAGTGTGGAGTTGAAAGTGATCTACAGAATCCTGATCTACTGTGCTGTACTCTGATGAGAAAATACATGGCTACTGCAATACAGGTGGGTTTACGAGCTACTAAGTTACGGTTTAGTGTTTACACTGCGATTGACTCCTGGATCTCACCCTTCTCACAAAGACCCGCTATAATTTTCAGACAAAATTTATTGATTTGAGATTTATTCAGTTTTGGGGAGCCGACTTTCGCTTGTTCATATATTTACTGAATCAAAAGAAACGCTAGAATTGAATATTCATTATCCCATATACATGTACAGTACTTTCTCTATTAAAGAAAGATTGGGTTCCATTAGTCAATTTATGCCATATTGAGTTTGTCCCCTTATTCATGCAATGCTGCCATCCAGTTAATCTCGTAGAAAATTTCTATGCAAAAATTGATTAAGCATGAAAAGTAACACATTTACTATGTGGAGACTGATTGAGGAGAAACTTGCTGTGTAAATGTTTACTTTATTTGCAGATGTTATCAGTTAATGACCAGGAGCTGAGGTGGATTGTTAAGCATCTGGGTCATTCTATGACTGTCCATGAAGAATATTACAGGATTATGTCTTCAACCATTGAAAGGGCCAAGATTGCAAAGCTACTTGTTTTAGCAGACGAGGGAAAGATGAGTAAATTCAAAGGAAAGTCTCTGGAGGAAATTGATTATGAGGGTATGTACTATGCCGTCGTATTTTTATGCCCTAACTGCGAAAGCAGAAGGGGCATATTGATTTACCAATGTCCTTCTATCCATCCGTCTGAGGTGAATGGGGGCGGGCGTGTGGCCGAGTGGTCTCAGAGGCCACAGCTGGTGTGGGGTCGAACCCTGCCAGTGTCAGGAGAAATATCTTTCTCCCTGCTTTCACATGCTGGGGCCCTCGGTGGCCGAGTGGTCTATGGCGCCTCGCTGGTGACCGCCAGCCTCACTCCTCTGAGCTGGCACGGGTTCGAGTCCTGCTGGTGCATGTGTGAAAGTTTGTCAGTTACTTGCCCACGGGCGGTGGTTCTCCCCGGGCACTCGGGCTTCTTCCACAACTAAAACCTGACTGTCACCATATGAGTGAAATATTCTTGAGTGTGACCCAGTTAAACCCAATTCTCCTCTGCTGAGGTGAATTTGCAGAAAGGTGGGTAGGGTCTTTAGTATGGGTAGATGGCCTGATTAGAAATCTAGGCATTTTTCTATCGTTTAATACATCTTACGGGGACTTTGTGTTGTGGAAAGCTATTTGATTTTGCAGATGCATTCCAACAAATTTTTCACAGCTCTGAAAAAACTACCCCAGTAGTCCCATTTCTGTCATCAAAAAAGATAGAAATAAAATTTTATCCATGCATGCCTATTGGGCTGAATTTATTTTTGGCACCCATACATTTTCCGTATGTAAACTTAGGCTGGATATGGCCCGATTGCACATCGAAATCCATAAAGTTCATCCCAGGTGAACTTGTCAGCAGGATTTGTCAAAAACTATTTGAGATATTTGCATAAAACTTTGTTGGCTTACTGTTATTGATATGTAGATCTTGTTAAATGTTGTTTTTCATCTGATTTTTCTGTTAACAATGGTAGATACTATAGCAATAACAACAAGCACAATAATTTTGATATTCTGCAATTTGTAAGATATTGGTGAGGTCATTATGTGGTTTTGTGGACTTGTTCACCTGTTCCTCCTCTGACCTATCAACTGTCATATTTATGTAATATTGCTGGTTGCATTTTGAACTGCAGGTACACGTTCCGTTACTCACTGTTAATTGTTTTCTCAATTTAAATCTTAAAGATTTATAGCTGTTGCCAAAAACCTCTTTAGACCATAGGAAACTTTTAAACATTTATGGCAGGATAACAAAGATATTCTGTCTTGCAGAAATCCAGCTTGAAAATGAACCGAGCCGAAGTATGTCTTGTGATCTTACGTTGGATGCCATACAGGATGACATCGTGGCCCCAGACATGCCAGAGACACAGCCAATATGTAAATTGGGTATACAAAATTATGGATTAATCATGACAGCCCTTTATCACTGCATGTCTAAGACTTTCATGGTGGAGAGCAACATCAAAATATCCAGTTGGCCTTTTGTTTGATATATTGTATGTTTTACTCTATGCAGATTATAGTGTCTGCCTCTTCCAGCACCGTTGTGTAAGATCTGGAAAGGCGTTTTGAACAAAACTGAATTCCATTGTTTTATTGGAAATTAGATTCAGGCAGAAATGTTTATTTGCTGATTTTTTTTTTTTGCACTTTCAAGGTCTTATTTGTGATGTTTAACTCCTGAGCTGCTACTGTGTTTTTTTCTCAGGCCAGACCAGGGACATGAGGGAAGTGGATGTTTCCCTTCCGACAAACAGGACTCCTTCACCATGTAAATATTAGCATACAGGTTTTGGAACATGTTAGACTGCTTTTCTTTACTTTAGCTTGCACACGCTCACTCACTGCACCCTCTGGTGATATATAGAAGTCCCTCTGTTGCACTGTCTTCCGTTTCTTGACGATAATCTGAAGTGTTGGGTAATGTTAGTTTACAGATTTAGATTAAGTATTCCCTTGTTTCTTCGGATTAATTAAATGAGATTATGAATGTGAATAAACCTTTCGAAGTTTAATTTATTTTATTGTGTGCATGTTTAATAAGGAACTTGATAATGCTAGCCTTCAACAACGCAAGCTAAGCAGTCCCTGAAGGAGTTTTTATTTATTAAGTGCTTGTTCTAAAGTTTCAGATGGGGAATATGAAGAGAGTGATG
>JAVTVY010023042.1:0-85472 GCA_036873755.1 Hanleya hanleyi
CCGCCTATACCCACAGCTCAGAAGAGCCTAGATATCCAGCCGCTTCCTAGCATTACTGTTTTCAGTCATGCGCCTGACAACAACGAACATTTTCTGGAAGATGCGGTGGATGTTCCCAGCGATCTCTTACCCGAAGATCATCCAGTGAGTGAGATATATCGACGCCATTGGTCCATGATCCGACACTGCTTCCACCGTCATCGCCCTATATTGGACTTGTACAATTTCCGACTGACCGACCTCGCCCGTCTACCCAGCTACGTGGAAGCCATCTTCAATGACCAACCTACGTCCTTCACATTAAATGTAGCATTTGGGTACATCTTATGCCATAAGATGACGCGTGAATTGTGCTATTTCTATTCCAGTGCCATCACCCCAGTGTACGACCATCCTTTCACAATCACCAATCGGGCGTCGCTAGAGACGATGCTGGCCCAACTGGACACTGTGGATCCCTTGGAATGGGCCTATGAACAGCGTCCCAACACCAAATGGATAGTGGAGAGGGTCACCAATGTTACGTTCTTCGTGGTTAAACTGACCCACCACCCCCATCGGCTGAAAGTATTCACCCATGCACTGAAAGATACTCAGAATGCGCGAACAACTATCTGAGGATATGTTTCCTCAACGGTATCCTGGCCTGCCCGATGACGATTAGAAACAGCCTACATCCGGTAGGTAGTTGAACTGAGTGTGCTAAAAATAGACCAACAGCTAGCGTGCTATAAAAGGGAAGCGGCCTTGCCGTTTCATCAGACACTCTGTCCACCACCAAGATGTTGTTCACTTGCGCAACTTGCCAGAAGTCATTTACTCGCCCAGAAAAATTACGACGCCACGAGGCCTCCATCCACAACGGTGCACGGTATACTTGTATAACCTGCGCACGGTCATTTAATCGGGAAGATGCTTTACTGCGCCACGAACGCTCACTCCACGCGGGTGCGACGGAACAATGTAATGAATGTGGTCAACTCTTCAAACGACCCAGTCTGTTAAGACGGCACCAACGTTTGATTCATGTCCCGTCTCTACGATTTGGGCGACAACTTCCTACTGAAGAGGAGCCGCAAAAGGTCAGGCCCAGTGAAGATAAGCCCGGGGAGACGAACGCCACGGGTGATGCGATGACGGAGAGCCCGCCTGTACCCACAGTTCAGAAGAGCCTGGATATCCAGCCGGACTCCACCGTTACGGTTTCGCGCCATACGCCTGACAACATCGAACCTCTTCTGGAAGATGCGGTGGATGTTCCCAGCGATCTCTTACCCGAAGATCATCCAGTGCGTGAGATGTATCGACGCCATTGGTACATGATCCGACACTGTTTTCATCGGCATCGCCCGATATTGGACTTATATAATTTCCGGTTGGAAGAAAACATCCGTCTACGTAGCTACGTGGAAGCCATCTTCAACGACCAAGATACAGCCTTCAAGTTAAATCTCACTTTTGGATACATTCTTCGCCATAAAGAGACAGACTAGCTCCGTTACTTTTATCCCAGCAATAATACCCGGGTGTTTGACCAGCCTTTCACCATTATCCATCGTGCGTCACTGGAGACGATGCTGAAGGAACTGGACAGCGTGGATAGTTTGGAATGGGCCCAACAACAACGCCCCAACACAAAATGGCAAGTGGAGAGGGTGACCAATGTTACGTTCTTCGTGGTTAAACTGACCACCATCCCCATCGGATGAAAGTATTCACCCATGCACTGATAGATACTCCGAATGCACAAACAACTATGTGAGGATATGTGGCCTCAACGGTATCCTGGCCTGCCCGATGACGATTAGAACAAACGGTTCAGAGCGAACATGGCCGAAGATGGAACTTTCTAAAATGGCGACTTCTGATTGGACAAGAATACATCTAACGGACAGGAACGAATATGAAACATGCAAATGGCGGTCTCTGATTGGACAAGAATCTTCTTGAATTGTAAATATACCCAACGCGGCTCCCCCAGCGTGGGTATGTTATGACGGAAGGGAAAATAAACTATATGAAAAAAAACAAAAAAAAAACTTGTTGTTGTTGTTGTTCCCTCATGTGTCATCCTTGTTGTTGTTGTTTTCTCTGTCTCTCTCCGGTCTATATCATGGCGTCAAAACGTCTAGCAGGACCCATACAAGGACCAGTTTTCGACACTAGGTGACCACATCCCGACGGAATGGCCAGTTTTCGACACCGGATGTGCCGCCATCTTGAACATACGTGCCGCCATCTTGGATACGGCCCATAATGCACCGGGTCAAAATACTCGCTTCTGATTGGCTGAGAGCTCTGTGACGGATTTGAAATACTCGCTTCTGATTGGACGAGAGCTCCGCATTGCGTCTGCGCATGCGCAGAATGATATTCCCTACCGCACCATCTCGACCCCAAATACCTTCATGTACTGCCCGAAAATGGCCACTTTCGCTACTACTCGTACCGATGACGTCACAGATGACGCGAACATCCCTCAAATCGGAATGTACACCCCGAGAACCACAAGATGACACCTTCGAGGACGCATTCAAACCGTGAATAGCCCATCTCGATCCCAAATACCTTCATGTACTGCCCGAAAATGTCCACTTTCGCTACTACTCGTCCCGATGACGTCACCGATGACGTCACAGATGACGCGGACATCCCTCAAATCGGAATGTACACCCCGAGAACTACAAGATGAGACCTTCCAGGACGCATTCGAACCGTGAATAGCCCATCTCGACCCCAAATACCTTCATGTACTGCCCGAAAATGGCCACTTTCGCTACTACTCGTACCGATGACGTCACCGATGACGTCACAGATGACGCGAACATCCCTCAAATCAGAATGTACACCCCGAGAACTACAAGAGGACACCTTCCAGGACGCATTCGAACCGTGAATAGCCCATCTCGACCCCAAATACCTTCCTTCACTGCCCCAAAATGGCCACTTTACTTACTACAACCAACTGCGCATGCGCAGATTAACGCGATATGCATTCAAAAACACACCATTCTGACTCTACCCCACACAAGCTTCACTTTGACACCTCACACGACCCATTCGACCCGTGATTAGCTCATCTCTAACCCAAACACACCCCTACATAGCACCCAAAATGCCTGTTTTCTATACTACGGCCAGACTGCGCATGCGCAGACTATTGAACACGGACGAACCATTAGTGTAGTCAAGTGCTCCTCCACGAGAGTTTCAAAATAAGACCTCACTCGACCCCATTGGACCATTAGGGACTCACCTAGACTCCAACATGTCCACCCCGTATGGGCCTATACACCCATAGCCATGCAGTATAGGCCTATGGGCCTACCCAGGCCTCGGTGACTTTTTCAAAAATTTCACCGATTCGCTCCGCAACACTTCCTATCGTGTTCTAAATGACGAGACGAGTAAAACGAGACCCCACAACCCTACCGCAAATGTATAGAAGTACGTTTCCCAGGGGGATAAACATTGAACCTATACCCCAGTATGGGAATATATATTTATATATATATGTCTATATGGGGCTATATGGTACTTTTTCAAAAATTTCACCGATTCGCACGGGGACACTTCCTATCATGTTCTAAATGACGAGACGAGTAAAACGAGACCCCACAACCCTACCGCAAATGTATAGAAGTACGTTTCCCAGGGGGACAAACATTGATCCTATACCCTCAGTATGGGACTATAGTTCAAGTTCAAGTTCAAGTATTTATTGCACAAACACCATAAGAGGCAGAGTACAAATTAAATCGAACAATTAACCAGAGTAACAATAGTATGTACATTTGACACCCTGAGTGGGTGAAGATAAGCAGTCAAACATTCACCCAGACTGCGTGGATATATTGTAGATGGAATAGTACTAATGCGAAATATGAGGCTATATCGTACTTTTTCAAAAATTTCACCGATTCGCACGGGGACACTTCCTATCATGTTCTAAATGACGAGACGAGTAAAACGAGACCCCACAACACTACCGCAAATGTATAGAAGTACGTTTCCCAGGATGGTGCTGTACCTCCCATACCCCATATAGGCATTTTCCCGTAATTTAGGATAAAGTGCGTATTCCGTATTTTTTCAGGAAAATTTTTACATACACCCACCCTGGAACTAGGGGGAGATAACTCTATTGATAGACAAGCCCCGTTAAGCCCGGCGACCTATATACAGGTTTTTCGATAAAGTCCGTTTTCCGTATTTTTTTTTTCAGGAAAAATTTTACATGCACCCACCCATGACTGGATGCCCCTTCACATAGGCTTCACATGGATACCTCATAGAACTCCATCGGCCCATTAGTGGCTCCCCTAGCTCCCAAAACGTCTATTTCCATACCCTTCGGCCACCGCGCATGCGCACAATGCCGCTATTTCAACCCCACACCCAGTCCATTAGATGCCTCTTCATGAATGCTTCACATTGATACCTCACTCGACCCCATTGGACCATTAGGGGCTCCCCTAGCTCCAAAAAGGCTATGTTCATACCCTTCGGCCACCGCGCATGCGCAGAAGGCCGATATGTCAACCCCACACCCAGTCCATTAGATGCCCCTTCATGAATGCTTCACATTGATACCTCACTCGACCCCATCGGTGCACTAGGAGCTCCCCTAGCTCCAAAAAGGCTATTTTCATACCCTTCGGCCACCGCGCATGCGCAGAAGGCCGATATGTCAACCCCACCCCAGTCCATTAGATGCCCCTTCATGAATGCTTCACATTGATACCTCACTCGACCCCATCGGTCCACTAGGGGCTCCCCTAGCTCCAAAAAGGCTATTTTCATACCTTCGGCCACCGCGCATGCGCAGAAGGCCGATATGTCAACCCCACACCCAGTCCATTAGATGCCCCTTCATGAATGCTTCACTTTGATACCTCACTCGACCCCATCGGTCCACTAGGGGCTCCCTAGCTCCAAAACGGCTATTTCCATACCCTTCGGCCACCGCGCATGCGCAGAAGGCCGATATGTCAACCCCACACCCAACCCATTAGATGCCCCTTCATGAATGCTTCACATTGATACCTCACTCGACCCCATCGGTCCACTAGGGGCTCCCCTAGCTCCAAAAAGGCTATTTTCATACCCTTCGGCCACCGCGCATGCGCAGAAGGCCGATATGTCAACCCCACACCCAGTCCATTAGATGCCCCTTCATGAATGCTTCACTTTGATACCTCACTCGACCCCATCGGTCCACTAGGGGCTCCCCTAGCTCCAAAAAGGCTATTTTCATACCCTTCGGCCACCGCGCATGCGCAGAAGGCCGATATGTCAACCCCACACCCAGCCCATTAGATGCCCCTTCATGAATGCTTCACTTTGATACCTCACTCGACCCCATCGGTCCACTAGGGGCTCCCCTAGCTCCAAAAAGGCTATTTTCATACCCTTCGGTCACCGCGCATGCGCAGAAGGCCGATATGTCAACCCCACACCCAGTCCATTAGATGCCCCTTCACCTAAGCTTCACTTTGATACCTCACTCGACTCAATCGGACCATTTTATCTAGGGACTTTTTCTTCGCGGAAGCTTTTTCCCGAGACCGAATCACCGCCAGACATGACCGTATCACCGCGGATGAATACATGGAACTATTTTTGACCTGGAAAAATTGGAACTCTCCTGTGCTGGAGGTAGCTTTTTGGTCATGAGGTCAAGTGGGCGGGGCATCTCCAAAGGTCAGACGAATACTCGCTTCTGATTGGACGAGAGCCCCACACTTGCCCCACAAATTTGCATAAAAGGGCGGGAATCGGGTTTTTTACTACTACTTACGCATCTATAAGCTTGTCAATGTGTTCATATTTCGCCGGACTAATACGTAAAATAAATTCAAGTTTCCAATAATGAACCAAAAGCTTATGTAAGTAACAGTTTTGCAGGAGTAACAGTAACGACTGGAAAACAGAGAAAAACTAATTAATAGCTTGTGTAGCTCACAGGAAATGTGGGATCTTACTGTTTTCCGGCCGAAAACGAAAGTAAAATAACCCCACACCTCACCTTTACTTTGACAGTATATAGTCACTAGTCTAAAATGGCAGAAAACAAAGCCTTACTATTAAAAAGGGTTGTATGATTCGAGATAAAATGCAACGTGGCGCGTTTTATCAGGAAACATTCATCAGGATGTCTCCAGAATGTAAGATCTCACAGTTCCATTGAGCTACACAAGCGATTAATTATTTTCCCTCTGTTTTCCAGTCGTTACTGTTAATCCTGCAAAATAGTTACTTACATACGCTTTTGTTCATTATTGGAAACTTGAATTCAATTTACGTATTAGTTCGGCGAAATAGTAACACATTGACAAGCTAATAGATGCGAATTGTCCTCTCGATTGAGAGATGTACATTTTGTGGAATACAGGTATCAGTGTTCGAAAATTAATCACCAAAAAAAAACATTTCAGACAGCGAAACAAATATATTATGTTGTACATAGTCTCCATGCATGCAAAATATCTTGTCATTCTTGCTATCTTGCAGTAAATTCTCACCAAATTACCAACACCGGTCAGGAGCTACAAGAATTTAAAATCACAGCTGTGAACATTATAGTAATACATGCTCCCCAGACATGCGCACTTTGTAAACCAAAAGGCGACGCGCGACGCGAATGTCCGTCGCGCGTCGCGCGTCGAAAAAAGTCGACGTCGCGTTTTGAAAGGCGACGTCGCCCTCTCCGTCGCGCGTCGACTTTTACAATGTTAGGAGATAGGGCACGTCGAGTTTTGGCCTATCTCTTTAACATTGTAAAAGTCGACGCGCGACGCGCGACGGGAAGGGCGACGTCGCGTTTCAAAACGCGACGTCGACTTTTTCCGTCGCGCGTCGCGCGTCGAGTTTTGATTCTTCAAAAAGGCGACGCACGACGCGCGACGCGGAAAGTCGACGTCGCGTTTTGAAGGCGACGTCGCCCTCTCCGTCGCGCGTCGCGCGTCGACTTTTACAATGCTAAGAGATAGGCCAAAAGGCGACGTCCACTTTTGAAACACGATGTCGAGTTCTGGCCTATCTCTTTAACATTGTAAAAGTCGACGTGCGACGGAAAGGGCGACGTCGCGTTTCAAAACACGACGTCGACTTTTCGCGTCGCGCGTCGTGCGTCGACTTGTAAGTCGACGCGCGAGATCAAATTGGCACAAATAGAACACCATAGTTCTGGGCTGACTTTGTTTACGGAGAATATTAAACTATGCTGTCTTCACTTCGAACGAGACGATTTTGCACAAGGGACCCTTACAAATACTCTAAGACCCAGGGCCTGAAAAATACTCAGAAATATAACATGGGTCCATAAAAAGAATATAATGATTAACCTTACTTGCCATGCCGAAGAAAATGGATGAGTTGGACACGGTTGATGGGATTGGACTCCTCATCAAATAGGCTTGCCATCCTTCTTGTGCTTTTTATATTGTTTATAAGGTTTAGTGGGTGCGACAGACGACAAGATAGGAGAGAATGGGGTAAACTGGGACATTTTTCACCTTTTTGCAAAAACCTATGTTATTATTGTCCTGTAGTTTAGCATTCTATACTCGCGTTATAACTTTATATTTAGTATGACATAGTCATACAAAATATTCAGAAATAACCGTAAAAAAGGTGTCCCGGTTTGCCCCATTATGGGGTACACTGAAACACCAACTGGGGGGCGATGGGACAATAATCAAAATACATTTCATGTCAAATATAATGGTTAAGTTAGTTGCTATTTCAGACCCCTGCTTTACGTGAAATATTTTCCAGGGGCCAAATTTGTGGAAGAAATATCTTGTGTGATTCTCATTCCAACGAAAGCATTTGACTTTGAAAGTTTAGTAAACCTCATCAAATCGGATAGGATTACCAATTACTACCATCTAGGAAACAAAATAATGCACTTTAACAGCACTTTAGGATGAAAGTAAATTTCACCATTTGATTACTATTCTCCAATGCAGTGTGCCTGGCAAAAGTGTCCCAGTCCGCCCCAGGTGCATGATATTTTCGGTTTTCTGAAAAAAACTTAATACCTACATCTGAGATAAAAAATCGATATAATTTAAATTGTACCTTTCTCCGTCATTTTTCAGTAGTAACAAAACAGCAATGAAGTACTGCTGAATATTTGCTACAAAAAATTTTCATCCCCAGTGCTGAAAGAATACTGCTTAAAAACAATTTTTTTTGCTCGTAATTTTTTTCCAATGATACTTTTTATTTGTAATCAATATAGGTGTATTGTAATCAACATAGGTGTGGGGGCGGCAGGTTTCTGCGGATAATATTGTAATGTGATTCCTGTACTTAACAAAGGCGCTAGACGGCTTGTCCCACTGTGTCCCATGTCCCACTGTACCCATCGTCTATGGTAGGCCGCAGGGGACAAAAGTCGCCATTTGGTGTAGACACATATTCTTAGCCAATCACAGAGCTGTTTTACGTGTAGACATTAATTATTATCTGTCTACATACAATTTAATTCAATATCATATCGAATCATTTTATATCCGTATACATATTATTTACATACTGCATCAAATATTTCGATGCTACATCAAATTAATTTGTATACGCATTGCAGATGATTTAGATATTGTATCGAATCATTTTGTATCTGTATACATATTATTTTATATGGTATCCTAAATATATTTCGATGTAGCATCGTATTGAACCAATGAAATCGTCGGAATTATAGACACCATAAATCACTTCCACTCCTACAATCCAGCCCCAGAACTCACTTTAGTTGCGAAAACTGACCTCTGGCCTAGTGGATTTCTGGGAGCGAAAACGGAAACGTCGCACCTGTTTATTTACTTTCTTATTTGTTCTACTTTTTATATGTTTTGTCCCAAATGGGATGCTCAGTACAATAAAGAATCTTATCATGCGCACAATTAATTTTCGGCGGAACCAATCTCGCATTCGTCTTTTTCCGTATTGGCGGAAATTAGCCCAGTTGCTGAGTTCTAGGGATAGATTGCTATTATTCAACTAAACATAGAAATAATTTTGTATAATTTGCATGAATTATGTTCATTTGGTTAAAATTAACTGAATTTCACATTAAAATGCGTCCGGATCTCTCGATTATCAAAGGCATTATTTCGTAGCCGGCTCACTGTGTGATCGTCAAACGCTCCCCACCGGTGGGGAACGTCATACGCTCTATGTGAGAGGCGTTCCGCCAATACGGAAATAGCCGAACGTGAGATTGGTTTCAGGAGTTGAAAAATGGCGCCGTGGCACATGTGACCACGCGTGGAATCTGTAACGCACGTTGTCATTGGTTGCTTCATTTCTACAGAAAACAGAACATTTTGTGGCGGAAGCGATTACTGCATGTCATACATATTTCCAGTGGTCGTGATTGAATGAATTATGTATGACATATTTAATGAATTATGTATGACATATATAATGAATTATGTATGACATACATAAAACTTTTATATGATTGACTGAAATGGGTCTACACCAAAGAACCATTTTTGTCCTCTGCGGCTAACCACACTTTTAAATATTGGGATGCCATATATAAATAATATGTATATGATACAAAATGATTTGAATGGGGATACAAATTAATTTGATGTAGCATCGAAATATTTGATGCAGTATCTAAATAATACGTATACGGATATAAAATAATTCGATATGATAACGAATTAAATGGTATGTAGACATATAATAATAAATGTCAACACGTAAAACAGCTCTGTGATTGGCTAATAATATGTGTCTACACCAAATGGCGATTTTTGTCCCCTGCGGCCTACCATAATCGTCCCCTCGCACGTTTACTATCATAGCTACGCTGATCGAACTAACTGCGGTTAGCCGTAGAGAGTAAGGGTACGATTCACTGTACCCCAATCTCCCCTCATTACACATTAATCTAACTGAAAACTTCTCTCGTGCGTGATTTTTCATTCTGGCATTCCAACCCACACCTCACGGAGACGAAAACCTCACTAACCGCATCAGGTCTTTTTAATTTAATCTTTTCAAACAACCTAATTGAATACAGATTTTGTTTCAGTGAGAAATCAAAATTTTTGCAAGATAATGAATACAAATATGACCGCTTTCAGCCCGAAGAAATTTAGTGTTGATTTTTCTTGTGTGTATAGGCATGTTTGCCTTGCTTCTTAAAAAGGGCGCATGTCAACCTTGCTGCCCCAAAACAAACTTCCATGCTGTCAATTATATGCATTGCATCATGGGTTGTTTTGGAGCAGCAAGGTTTATTTGGGCCTCGAACAGATCTTTTACCTTGTATTATAATCCACCTAGCCTGGATTTAATGGCAACATCATAGTCTATAATTCGTCCATTTAACAAAGCTTTGTTCTCATGTACTCCTCTGAACCAAAGAGTCACTAACGAGCTCCCAGTGGCCGTCTTACCGTTCGTATTTCAATATGGCGTATCGGGTTGTCATCACTCGATGCGGAACTCAAGAATAGAAGATTGAGTGATTAGATTTGTCAGCAATTACCATGATTACATTTCTTTGAGAGAAAGTACCTCGTCTCACATCCGCCGTTCGATATTCCGTAATGTTTGATATATAATAGATATAGATCAATACTTTTCAAGCCCGCTCCTTCCTGCAATACCGGAGAGATTTTCGTTGCTATAGCCTCACTTATATTTCCTGCTCGAGATATTCTTTGCCCTGAGTGCATGGTCTTTTGTTTTCTTTCAATATCCCGAGAGCATATGAAATACACCGACAGGAAGGAAAAGATCGTGAAAAAAATCAAAACATTCTTTTATCCTTTATATATAGGCTATGTTTATAAAAATATCATATGGGTTAATAAAAGGGCCATAATGATTAACTATATAAAAATACGTTCCTTGCCGAAGGACGTGGAAGAGCTGGGTGGGGTTGAGGGCATTGGACTACCCGTCAAATAGGTCTGCCATCCTTTTTGCGCTTTTTATCCCTTATGGAAATAATATTCTTCTTGCACACTGGTTGCGGCAAGCTTTGCAACCTCACCACGCACAGTGTGCTGTTTGCGGCAAGCTTGCCGCAACAGAGTTTTTCACAGGCAAATGAGCTTTCCTGCACACTATACAGATTGCGGCAAACTTCCGTCGCACTCTTCCGGCAGCCTTCTGGCGCACTCTTCCGGCAGCCTTACGGTATACACTCTTCCGGCAGCTTCCCAGCGCACTCTTCCGGCAGCTTTTCGGTGCAATCTTCCAGCAGCCTGACCTTATTAACCCTACCAGGCCTGGTGAGGGGGTGTGGGAGGGGGCTAAATGCCCCTCCCCCCTACCAAATTTTCTGCGCTATCTTCGGAGCGACAAGTAATTGAGATCTTTATAGTTTATCATATTGGGGTGTTTTTGGACCTATTTGCATAACCCCCGAGCAGAGGATCATGGGTACATTCAAGATGTTTATCTCAGGAAATTTTTATCTTAAAGTAGCATATTTGTACTCCAAACCCCGCCTCATGGGGACCAACACCTCACGAACCGCATCATGCAAGTCCTTTAAATTCAATATTTCCAAGAAACTAATCGAATACAGATTTCTTCCACTGATAAAGCGAGATTGTTGCGAGATAGAAATATGACAGCTTTCAGCCTGAAGAAATTCCGCGTTTATTCTTTTGCTTTGTTTATTATTTTGTTCCAGATAAAAATATGACCGCTTTCATCCTAAAGAAAAATTCCCCATTTATTCTTTTAGTTACGCATGTTTATCTTGTTTCTTAAACAGATCTTTTACCTGGTATTATAATCGACCGAGCCTGGATTACAGGAAACATCATACTCTATAATTTATCGATATATCTAAATTTAACAAATATACTCCCCTGCATCAGAGAGTCACTAACGAGCTCCCGGTGACCGTCTTACCGTTCGTATTTTTATATGCCGTATCGGATTGTTATCGCTCGATGTGAAACTCTTACCACGAATACGAGAATAAAAGATTGGGCGATTAGATTTGTCTGCAATTACATTTCTTCAAGAGAAAGTACCTCGCTTCACATCCGCCGTTCTATATCCATATTGTTTGATATATAATAGACCTAGATCAATCCTTTTCAGGCTTGCTCCTTTCTGCAATTCCAGAGAGATATTCGTTGCCATAGCACCACTGTTATTTCCTGCTCCAGATATCCTCTGCCCCGAGCGCACGGTCTTTTGTTTTCTTCCACTATCCCGAGATCATATGAAATACACCGATAACAAGGTAAAGATCGTGAAAAATCGAAACATTCTTTGATCATCTTTATATGAGTTATATGGTTAAGAAATATCAGATGGGTCAATAAAAGGGTCGTAATGATTGACTATATAAATATACGTGCTATGCCGAAGTGGATGAGCTGTGTGCGGTCAAGGGGATTGAACTACTCGTGAAACACACCTGAATCCTGCTTGGGCTTCTTAGATTGCTTAGGGAGTGCGAAATTTCTCAATTCTCTGGATGTCTACATTCAAGATTAAGTTGGGAAAATGAAAAGAAATACAAGCCTGTCAAACCCAAAAATGGTAACGGCCCGTCACATTTAATTGGTGATAGGGCTTCGTCGTCACCATTTATTGGTGATGACAAATGATGACGAGATCAGTTCATCTCGTTTATTGGTACAGGAGCCTTGTCCAAGGCGTTTCTAGGCAATTTTGTATCACAGTCACGCTTTAACCAACTCTGGTGCATTCTCTATCCTGAGTGGAGGCTTCGCATTTATCAAATCATAATTTCTGTCATTCGACCTCGGTATTGACAGGCAGTGGCAGTTAGCGATCTCCCCTCCGTCAATTCATCTTCGGCCTGCGATATTTTGAATTAAGACGAGCTTACTCATTGGCTCATTATTTATAGTGCTTCCCTCAGAACTGTGTCTCGGTTGATCCGTAACGTAAGCATGACCTGGTCTTCTATAAAAAAAAAATCTGCCCGTTGCAAACTATATGCTTTAATAGTTAATATATTGCGAAGGCGGGTGTAGTGTTTTTCTCTCTTCACACTCGATCACGCAGGATCTGTGAAATCACAGCTATGCTGTTCATATAGCTACAAAAAAAACCCAATTCTTTGGAAATTCAGGTCATGCTGAGTGAATGTGATAATCAATTCCGCACATACATCATCATCTGCGCGAACCCAGTCAAATCAAATCTCGACAGATGTGTAATAGGACACGTGCGAATGAAACAAAACATATTTTTCACTTCTTAAACTGTAGTCGTTCTCGCCTACACCTCCCCCCTCCCCCTCCCCCCCACCACCAAAGTAATGGAGGCTGATTGTATGGCCACCCAAGTCCGGTCTGGCTTTGAATAATTCAATTGGCCACATCAAATACGGACCTGCGCATTAAGGGTGCACATTTGTGATGATTGGTTTAGGTCACAAACCACCATTGAATTTTGGAGAGTACCCGCAATCAGGTCTTAACTTCCGACGGACATTGATTTGTCATTTTACCAGATTGAAACTGAAATAGTTTGTGATGGATTTTAGAATGTGCCTATGATATTTGATTACATAAAAAATCTGGGCTCACTTGATTATCGACCTGTGCTGGGTGGGATGACCGTATCTCTGGTGATCGTTGTCTCTCGATGGGTCATTTCTGGGGGCAATATTAGCGATAATATTTTTCTGAATATGTGCTCAGTCAATTTACTACATATATTGAATAAGATCGTTTGTAGTGGTTTGTGATCTGTAGTGATTACAAAATGTTGATTGTCCTACAGCAGTTAATTCCTCTTCTGTTCAGTCTATTACCTTAATTTTGACTGTCAGGACAGCACACAGCGAAATATGTGAAAAGTATATCACAGCACTGGTGTCAACAAATTGGCAATTGAATAACTATATATTTACATAGGAGGTATGTGTATCCGTGAAACATGCTATCAACCCAATTATTGTAACGGTACGTTTATTTTGCTGAGCCGTTGTGGTAACAGTTGGACGTGACATTATACATTTTAATAATATCATACATAATTGTGACCTACCAGACTGTGCACAAATATATGCTACCCTTACTATTCATTATATTAGATTCCATACAGAATCACTGCAACAATATTAAAATATTTTTTCTTCTGACTGAAGTCTATTGAATCGCCTCATTTGCCTCTCCACGGCCTGTTACTATGCGGCTAGCGATCGCATTGGATCTTACATAACGATCTTACGATGTTCGGCACCCCTGCACAGAACAAAATCTGCAAGCTCATACTTATTTAATCTCACCGGTTCGCCGTACATTGCCGTGAAATGATCTCCATACACCATTAAAAATAAATACGGCCGAAATATCAGCTAAATTACGGGCTATGTTTAATTATATTAATTGGGGTACGCATATGGGAAATCTGCGCAAAATTGACCGCGGTATTCGTTAATAAGAGAAGCATGATGCGACTTGTTTTGTTTCTCTTGTAATGCAATTTTATTGACCGACGTTTCTCTTGGAGAATATAAATGTAACAGTGACATTAGTTTATTGAGGAATTTGTGTGTATGCGTATGGATTTGGATATGAGTGGGGGGTCTTGTCTGGAATATATCCAAAATCTGAAATCTGGATATTATAAATGCAGATGGTACTTGCTACCGGGGTGGGGCATCTACCCCCACTCACCCCGCCCACCCCGTCAACTATCACTGTAATAAAAGTAATCATTGGCATACAGGGACAACATCAGCATAAATTTCGGTCAAATCGCTTTTGTAGTTTTTCCATGCCTTTCCTTTTAAATAGCTAGGTTTGTACCAATTGATACTCATGTGTTGTCTTTCTCTTCGCCACCTCTAATATTGAAGTTGCCCAGAATGGGGGCATGAGTACTCTGAGGATCAAACCCTGGCACGGAATATCTGGAAGATGCCTTCCCCAGGCTGAAGACGGTATCTTTAAGATATCCTGTCCCAGGATTTGATACTCAAAGTAGGGCAAGAGTGCATGTTTTCTTGTCGAGTGAACTTACTCGAGCCTGACCTCTCCAGATCGAGAATGGTCTATTGACTTGTAGCATTGTGAAGCACATTAGTGAGCTGTTCTTTTCCTATTTGTACGGAGGCTTTTGTATGGAAACAAAGTGATGAATAGCAAAATAACTAAATAGTCTGGATATTCAACCCTATTCTATTTATATAAACCTGAAAATGAAAAGTTTTTTTTAAAAAGCAAACTCAATGTATATAGCTATTGGCGTACATACATGTAGCTGCGAAGCAGCTGCACACGCCATTCAAATTTAAAATTGATTGAGTCTGGATATTTCACCCCTCAAACGGCCAGTATAGGCTATACCACGTTGCTCTCTCGTGTGATTCTCAGCTTATGGTGATACCTGACAGATGGGTGGGATGGATCAATCTCAGTAAACTAAGACATAACATCACGGACTATTATATCTCACATCAGGGATATCTAAATCCCGTGCGAGTTAAGCCAGTTCAAAAATAAATCTATCGTCCAATCATGGCGCCCCTTGTATACAGACAGGGAGAATGTAGGAAACAATATCCAAAATAAGGCACCGTATTCTGATATGATGCCTGGTAAAAGCTCTTCTCCAGAAAGCTCAAAGGCTTTGCTGGCCCCGACAATAACACGAAATTTATTCGTAAATGCTTCTTCTTGATTGGAAGTTGAGAAAAGGCAGCTATATCCTATACACATAATTTGGAGAGAACGAGACTGCACTGTTGTTGTGGAGGTTTGACTGATTGGTTTTATTACAAGGGAGGTTATCGGTCCGCCAGGGGGCGTGATCGCGGATTGGAGCAAGAACGAATTGTTATGGTACCAGTATTATTGAAGTAATTCTTGTTATCAACGAATTATGTCACTAGTACCATCCTATACTCTTATTTTCATTATTCACTGCAACACAATCCTACTCTGATTACGTTGGCATAGCCAAGATTTTCTATACAATCGTAGTCAGAAAGATGAAAGGTGTCAGATTTAACATGGCCTAATTGGTTAATTAATCATTTCCCACTTTCCCAAATTCAGAGTCACTGATCGCAACGACTGTATTATACTGTCAAAAATCCTTCATCAGAAAACTGTGGAAATTCTGGACCACACGCTACAGCTGTTTCAGGCTCTGATGGTATTAGCCTCGAGTACGACTTCCGCATGTGTAGGTTTAGGTAGTTCACAGCTTTATATATGCTTATATATGGGGGAATTTGTTGAACTGACAACACTGACAAAAAACTTTATTGGGGAGAGATTTTTCTCCGAGTTTTTAACATTCAAGATGCAATTGCGTCTCTGATTACCGTCTCCTCAGAATGGAATTAAAATCTATCGATTTTAATTAGTCTTTTTGGACCTTTTCACAAACCAATAGTTAGCTTCGCACAAATTTTCATTTTTGGCAGCGTATATAACAAACTGAATTCTACAAAATTACTACCATACCATCTTAGGAAATTTATATCTTGAAATAGCGGATTTGTACATATTCGTCTGTTGCGAGTTACTAACCGTTCATGTACCATTTTCACTCAGTAACATATTAAGCCAGTCCAGAACCAAAGCCGTTTTTGGGGGGAACAACTAGGAATTGACACTATCAATATTTCAGAGTAAAGATTATATTTGTTCTGGGCTGGTTTCAGGTGTTTAAAGAGAGAAAAAGGTGCTTCGAAGTAGACCATTTTGCACAAGATGTTCTTCTTCAAATACTCTAATCCCCATTCAGATTCTTCGACAAGATAATATAAACTTCTTGTGTGTGATATTTCATTTTGGGCGTCCAAGCCTTACCTCATGAGGATCAAAACCCCATTAACCGCCAGGTCCTTTAAATTTAATCTTTTCAAGAAACTAATCGAATACAGATTTTGTTCCAGTGAGAAATCAAAATTGTTGCGAGATAAAAAATATGACCGCTAAATTACGGGCTATGTTTAATTATATTAATTGGGGTACGCATATGGGAAATCTGCGCAAAATTGACCGCGGTATTCGTTAATAAGAGAAGCATGATGCGACTTGTTTTGTTTCTCTTGTAATGCAATTTTATTGACCGACGTTTCTCTTGGAGAATATAAATGTAACAGTGACATTAGTTTATTGAGGAATTTGTGTGTATGCGTATGGATTTGGATATGAGTGGGGGGGTCTTGTCTGGAATATATCCAAAATTTGAAATCTGGATATTATAAATGCAGATGGTACTTGCTACCGGGGTGGGGCATCTACCCCCACTCACCCCGCCCACCCCGTCAACTATCACTGTAATAAAAGTAATCATTGGCATACAGGGACAACATCAGCATAAATTTCGGTCAAATCGCTTTTGTAGTTTTTCCATGCCTTTCCTTTTAAATAGCTAGGTTTGTACCAATTGATACTCATGTGTTGTCTTTCTCTTCGCCACCTCCAATATTGAAGTTGCCCAGAATGGGGGCATGAGTACTCTGAGGATCAAATCCTGGCACGGAATATCTGGAAGATGCCTTCCCCAGGCTGAAGACGGTATCTTTAAGATATCCTGTCCCAGGATTTGATACTCAAAGTAGGGCAAGAGTGCATGTTTTCTTGTCGAGTGAACTTACTCGAGCCTGACCTCTCCAGATCGAGAATGGTCTATTGACTTGTAGCATTGTGAAGCACATTAGTGAGCTGTTCTTTTCCTATTTGTACGGAGGCTTTTGTATGGAAACAAAGTGAATAAATAGCAAAATAACTAAATAGTCTGGATATTCAACCCTATTCTATTTATATAAACCTGAAAATGAAAAGTTTTTTTTAAAAAGCAAACTCAATGTATAGCTATTGGCGTACATACATGTAGCTGCGAAGCAGCTGCACACGCCATTCAAATTTAAAATTGATTGAGTCTGGATATTTCACCCCTCAAACGGCCAGTATAGGCTATACCACGTTGCTCTCTCGTGTGATTCTCAGCTTATGGTGATACCTGACAGATGGGTGGGATGGATCAATCTCAGTAAACTAAGACATAACATCACGGACTATTATATCTCACATCAGGGATATCTAAATCCCGTGCGAGTTAAGCCAGTTCAAAAATAAATCTATCGTCCAATCATGGCGCCCCTTGTATACAGACAGGGAGAATGTAGGAAACAATATCCAAAATAAGGCACCGTATTCTGATATGATGCCTGGTAAAAGCTCTTCTCCAGAAAGCTCAAAGGCTTTGCTGGCCCCGACAATAACACGAAATTTATTCGTAAATGCTTCTTCTTGATTGGAAGTTGAGAAAAGGCAGCTATATCCTATACACATAATTTGGAGAGAACGAGACTGCACTGTTGTTGTGGAGGTTTGACTGATTGGTTTTATTACAAGGGAGGTTATCGGTCCGCCAGGGGTCGTGATCGCGGATTGGAGCAAGTACGAATTGTTATGGTACCAGTATTATTGAAGTAATTCTTGTTATCAACGAATTATGTCACTAGTACCATCCTATACTCTTATTTTCATTATTCACTGCAACACAATCCTACTCTGATTACGTTGGCATAGCCAAGATTTTCTCAGAAAGGTGAAAGGTGTCAGATTTAACATGGCCTAATTGGTTAATTAATCATTTCCCACTTTCCCAAATTCAGAGTCACTGATCGCAACGACTGTATTATACTGTCAAAAATCCTTCATCAGAAAACTGTGGAAATTCTGGACCACACGCTACAGCTGTTTCAGGCTCTGATGGTATTAGCCTCGAGTACGACTTCCGCATGTGTAGGTTTAGGTAGTTCACAGCTTTATATATGCTTATATATGGGGGAATTTGTTGAACTGACAACACTGACAAAAAACTTTATTGGGGAGAGATTTTTCTCCGAGTTTTTAACATTCAAGATGCAATTGCGTCTCTGATTACCGTCTCCTCAGAATGGAATTAAAATCTGTCGATTTTAATTAGTCTTTTTGGACCTTTTCACAAACCAATAGTTAGCTTCGCACAAATTTTCATTTTTGGCAGCGTATATAACAAACTGAATTCTACAAAATTACTACCATACCATCTTAGGAAATTTATATCTTGAAATAGCGGATTTGTACATATTCGTCTGTTGCGAGTTACTAACCGTTCATGTACCATTTTCACTCAGTAACATATTAAGCCAGTCCAGAACCAAAGCCGTTTTTGGGGGGAACAACTAGGAATTGACACTATCAATATTTCAGAGTAAAGATTATATTTGTTCTAGGCTGGTTTCAGGTGTTTAAAGAGAGAAAAAGGTGCTTCGAAGTAGACCATTTTGCACAAGATGTTCTTCTTCAAATACTCTAATCCCCATTCAGATTCTTCGACAAGATAATATAAACTTCTTGTGTGTGATATTTCATTTTGGGCGTCCAAGCCTTACCTCATGAGGATCAAAACCCCATTAACCGCCAGGTCCTTTAAATTTAATCTTTTCAAGAAACTAATCGAATACAGATTTTGTTCCAGTGAGAAATCAAAATTGTTGCGAGATAAAAAATATGACCGCTTCCAGCCTGAAGAAATTCCGGGTTTATTCTTTTGGATGAGCATGTTTATACCTTGCTTCTTGGAAATATCTCTCAGGTCTACCTGGTATTATAATGTAAGCAAAGTATCGACCTAGCCTGGATTAAAGGGAACATCATACTCTATCATTGATCCATGTGTCTATATTTAACAAAGCTTTGTTCTCATATACACCTCTACATCAAAGAGTCACTAACGAGCTCCCGGTGACCGTCTTACCGTTCGTATTTCAATATGGCGTATCGGGTTGTTATCGCTCGGTGTGAAACTCTCAACACGAATACGAGAATAAAAGATTGAGTGATTAGATTTGTCTGCAATTACATTTCCTCGAGAGAAAGTACTGCGTATCACATCCGCCGTTCGATATTCTGTAATGTTTGATATATAATAGATATAGATCAATACTTTTCAAGCCTGCTCCTTTCTGCAATACCGGAGAGATCTTCGTTGCCATAGCACCACTGTTATTTCCTGCTCGAGATATTCTTTGACCCGATGTCATGGTCTTTTGTTTTCTTTCAATATCCCGAGAGCATATGAAATACACCGACAGGAAGGAAAAGGTCTTGAAAAAAATCGAAACATTCTTTGATCCTTTATATATGGGCTACATGTTTAAAAAATATCACAGGGCTCCATAAAAGGGTCATAATGCTTAACTGTATGCCATGCCAAAGAAAGTAGACGAACTGGGTGCGGTTGAGCGGATTGAACTACTCCTCAAATAGGCCTGCCATCATTCTTGCACTTTTTATATTGCTTGAGTGGTGCGAAATTTCTCAATTCTCTGGATGTCTACATTCAAAGCTGTATTGGGGAAATAAAAAGAAATACCAGCGTGTCACAGCCAAGAGAGAGAGAGAGAGAGAGAGAGAGAGAGAGAGAGAGAATTAAGGTTTAAAATCGCGTTCAGGTATCGCAGCACAGGCAAACTGGTTATGGCCCGTCACCATTAATAGGTAATAAGGCCTCGTCGCCTCGTTTATTGGTGATGACAAATGGTGACGAGATCAGTTCATCACATTTGTCGGTGTAAGGGCCTTGTCCAAGACGTTTCTAGAAATTTTGTATCACAGTCACACTTTAACCAACCTTGGTGCCTCCTCCATCCTAGGTGGGGGCTTCGCAATTTTTTTCTGTTCCAGAGTCTGTCAATCCAGTAAGGTATTGAAAGGCAGTGGCAGTTAGGGGTCTCCCCTCCATCAATTGAGACCGCACTGTGGCCTAATGTAATCGGCCTCGAAATCGGTAGGTACTGGGTCCAATCTCAGGCCGGGTCATACCAAAGACTTGAAAAAAATGGAACTTGTTGCTTCCTCGCTTACACTTAGCATGAAGAGGATAGAACAAGGACTGGTTCCCTCCGTGTCAGTATAATGTGACTGCCTACGGCATAATATTTCAGTTGGACAGCACTATAAAATGGCAGCATCAGATCTGCTCTGTTACAAGTAGGTACCCCCGCCCCTCCTCCTCCCTTCCACGTCGTGATATAGCTGAAAAAATGTTGGAAGCGACGTTAAACCCAATTCACTCACTGACTTACTCCATCTATTGATCTTCGACCTGTGACATTTTGAATTAAGATGAGCTTACTCATTGGCTCATTATTAATGGGGCTTCCTTCAGAACTGTGTCTCGGTTGATCCGTGACGTGAAATGGTCTTCTATCAAACAGCTGCCCGTTGCAGAGACTCAGTCAATATATTGTGAAGGCGGGTGTAGTTGTTTTCTCTGTTCAATTCTGCTGTCACACTCGATCAGACAGGATCTGTGAAGTCGCAGCTATGCTGTTCATAGCTACGAAAAAAAGAGCAACAATTCTTTGGAAATTCAGCTTATGCTGAGTGAATCTGATATTCAATTCCGCACATATATCTGCGCGAACCCGGTCCATTCAAATCACGACAGGTAAGTAATCGGACACGTGCGAATGAAACAAAACATACTTCTCACTTCAAACTGTAGTCGTTCGCGCCTTCTCCCCACACCACCACCAGCCCGGTTAAAGTATTATAAAGGTTGATTTTATGGCGATGGTCGACACCCAAGTCTGGTCTCGCTTTGAATAATTCAGTCGGACGCATCGAATACGGGCGATCAGTTCTTGACTCCTGGCGAACATTGATTTGTCATTATACCGAACTGAGTTTGTGGTGGCTTTTAGGATGTGTCTATGATATTTGCCTACCAAAATTTTTAAAAAAAATCTGGGGCCATTTGATTGACGACCTCTACTGGTGTTGGGCGAGATGACCTTATCTTTGGCCGTCGTCTCTCGAAAAAATGGCGGGGAATGTATGTTGAATTATTTTATATGTTTGAGCCGGGAGGCCAAACCGCTGTCTGGTGTGGTGGGATAATATTTTTCTCAAGATGTGCTTATTCAATTTACTACATATATTAAATAAGACCGTTTGTAATGGTTTGTGTCCTGTAGTGATTACAGACTGCTCATTGTCAAACAGCAGTTTATTCCTCTTCTCTCCAGTCTATTATCTTAATTTTCCTCTCCATGCATGTTGTATGGTGTCTGAATGTTAGGACAGCGTACAGCGAATTATGCGAAGAGTAACTAACAGCATTGGGGTTATTGTGAAGGACGGCGGCTGGATATGGCGAGCCACACTTACTCATATCAAAAGCTGTAAGAATAGATTAGGATGGTCTATTAACGAGTCCATGCGCTGGCCAATTTGAAAAAAAATTGACCACTTTCGTATTATATATCTTTTGAAATGACGATTTGATTACGCATTTGTGGCGACATAATTATGTCTCCCCCAACTATGTTAGGGTGAGACATCTAGTGTTTGTGCTGTCTGTCCGTCCCCTTTTCTTGTCTTCTTATCAAGGTATCTCGAGAACTACTGGACGGAATTTCAACTTGGATGGAAGCTTCATTGGGATGGCTCCCTCATTTGATTAGGTTTTGGTGTGTGTGCGTGCATTCTTCCGTGTCCGGTGTCCGTCTGTCTGTCTGTCCGTCCCCTTTTCTTGTCTGCAAGATATCTCGAGAACTACTGGACGGAATTTCACCAAACTTGGATGGAAGCTTCATTGGGATGGCCCCCTCATTTGATTAGGTTTTGATGCGTGTGCGTGCATTCATCCGTGTCTGGTGTCCGTCCGTCCCTCCCTCTAATTTTACATGTATATACAGGCCTTGTCTACAAGATCTCTTGAGAACTACTGGACGGAATTTTATCAAACTAGGATGGAAGCTTTATTGGGATAGCCCCCTCATCTGATTAAGTGTTGGTGTGTTTGCGAGCATTCATTCATGTCTGTCTGTCCAGACTTGGATGGAATCTTTATTGGAATGGCCTCCATATCTGATTATGTTTTGGTGTGCGCGCATGCATCCATCTGTTTCTGATGTCTGTCTTTGTATGTACAGGACTACTCTTGTCTACAAGATATTTGGAGAACTACTGGATGAAATTTCACCAAACTTGGATGGAAACTTCATTGAAATGGCCTTGTGATCTAACTAGGTTTTGGTGTGTGCTAGTGCTTGTGTGGGTTCATGCAAAATGTGCTTGTCTGTCTGTGTCCAATTTTTGTTCGCTCCATATCTTGGAAACTACTGAAGGCAGATGCATGAAACTTCTATACAGTACAGCATGTATATTATAGGTGTGCCTCTTGTATGTTTTGCATCTTTCCTATATTGTGATCAATTTTGAAATAATTGATGCTTCACAATTACATGTATTTCGCATTGGTTGGATGCTGTAGGTGTCGGCAATCCACTCATTGCTATATAAATCCCTACTCCTCACTGGGCTACTACAATAACGAAAATCGCCTCTACGTAATTAATACTTTTAGATGCGCAGCTTTGGTTAGGCTACTTATTGATACATTCATTTTATAGCACTTTCCCTTAAATAATGTGCCCACTCAAGGCAAGGTGGGAGGTTGGGGGAGACAACCAGCACAGGCTTCATGCAGGAGCGGCAACCCAAGGGTCAAAGCGGAACCTCTAGTTAAAGGTGAAGTCAACCTTTTTAATTGGAGTGGGCCCCTCTTTTGTGAGTGGATGTCAGAATACAAACCTGATGGGTTGTTTGATTTATCATTACAACACACATTAACATCATGGTCCATTGTATGTATTATACATCGAAACTTGAAATAATGTAATAATAATTTCTCAGGCGAAAAGAAAAATAACAGTAGTAATCGTTGGACATTACCTGTATAATGGGCTGCCATAAATATGAATTCAGGCGATATCATACATGATATACATATATCTTCTTAGCTTGATTGTATAGTACTCACATTGCTCGTGTTATAGATGGCGATCGCCAGTTGTAAGGGTATGCTTGTGTTCCTGGAACATCTTATGTACTCTTGAGCAATCTACAGGGCAAACATGATGGAATATCTCATAAGAAATTCCTTTGCTTAAGGAGGCATGATGTATATTACAGGATGTGCGTAATATACGAATCTAGTGTAAAGTAGAGTAGTGTAAATTTCTTCTCAATCTTGAACTAAAAAACAAAAAACAAACAAACGAAGCATCGAACTGGGTCTCGGTAACTTCGAATTATTTATTAGACTATTAAAGTAACAGTAATAATAATAATAAAAAATAAAATGAGGATAATCGGTGATCTTCATAAATTGATTTGTTGGTTTCTATGAGTTATATAAAAGTGAACGAAAGCAAGATCTGGAAAACATGCGATTTTCAGGGTAACATGTCGCGGACTGGTGGGGCTTTCCGTACACGGGGGAAAAAGCCGGTGATAAGTTTTTTGAATAGGAAATTGACAATTGAATAACTATATATTTACATATGAGATATGTGTAGCCGTGAAACATGCTGTCAGCCCAATTATTTTACCGATACGTTTATTTTGCTGACCCGTCGTGGTAACAGTTGGCCAGGGTATTACATTGTGATAATGTCATACATGATTGTGACCTATCAGACTGCACAAATATATGTTACTCCTATCATTCAGCATATTACATTCCATACAGAATCACTGCAACAATACTAAAACGTTATTTTCTCTGATTGGAATCTATTGAATCAGTGTCGGATATATTAAAGTCTCATTTATCTCTCCACGGGCTATTACTATGCGGTTAGTGCTCACATTGGATCTTACATAACCACGCTATTGATATTCGGCGCCTCCGGCACACAACCATGCACACAACATAATCTGCAAGTTCATAGTCTCACCAAATTCGCTGTACATTGCCAAGTAATGATCATCATACAATATTACAAATAATATACGGTTGAAGTGCCAGCTAAATTACGGGCTATATTTAATTATATTAATTGAGGCACGCATGTGGGAAATCTGCGCAAAATTGACCGTGGTACCGGTATTCGTCAAAAAGGAAAGCATGATGTGACTTTTTTTGTTTCTCTTGTGTTGCATATTGCAACGGCATTTGCTTGTTTCTCTTGGAAAATATAGCAGTGACATTCGCTTATTGATGAATATATCTGTATGCGTGTGGATTTGGGTGGTCGGGTCTCGTCTGGAATATAACCAAAATCTGAAATCGGTTCCTCATGTCTGTAGTCCATTGTCCTCTCCATGCTGCATGGTGTATGACTGTTTGTACATGAAGAGTAGTAGTGAAAAGCGGGTGAGTGGGTGAATAGGATTTAACGTCGCTTTCAACACTATTTCAGTCATATCACGACGTTTGAAAAGCAAACTACAGTGGTGTTACATTATTCATCTTCACTGGATTTGAAGTAAACTACAGATGGCCCTAACGGTACCACTTATTTAGACCTATATCTCTATAAAAGTGAAGCGGGCCTTCTCTCTCGTCGACTTTATGACCGTGACCATAGATATGATTACAATTTCGACATCGTAAACTATCCCTTTCAGGGATATTCCAGTGGCACCTGCATATGGGGTATACATATCTCGCCTAGTATAACATTTGTTAAATGGAATGATTTAATCAACGTCACAAAACATTATTTATAAAACAGGGCTTTACCACCAAGCGCCTTCACTCAAATTTTCTCAAATTGGGCGATACATATCGCATACTGATAGAAAAATACGAGCGTATATATGGTGCAAGTTTCATGGCGTTATGATTCATAACTTGTGTCTAATTCCGCTTAACCAGGAGTTAGGGCCCGTATGAACCCACGGACATCAACATCCTCATGATGTTCATATGAACAGTGACGATCAAAGCGTGAATGAGATACATGATTATCTAGTGAACGACTTTTCAACGAAAATCATATGGAATAGGAATACTGACCAGCGATACGAATTTGATATTTTGATGCCTTGCCGGTATCATTGAAAACTGTTTACCGCTTCTTTCTTGCGGGAACCTAGCATATGTGTATGTATAATATGATTGTTGTCTGTTTATGTTGAATTTGGTGTTAATGCTGATATTTGGAATATCTTTGGATTACGGACGTGGAAATTCTTTAATGGACGACGGCTGAATATTGAATGACGGACTAGACGCTTGTATTATTGTGAATGGTCGCGGCTAGATATGGCGAGCCACCGCTCCCTGTGTTTGTTTTTCGGCATTTTTGTTTTCCTTCACTTTTGACGGAAAGGTCATGAGACAAAATCATGGGCATTCCACGCTCACAATTGCGCCAGTATGGGCACACCAAAAACTGCCATTTTTAAACAAAATCCAGAATTTAATTAACTTATCTTGATTGAAATTAGCTCAAATTTAAGTGAATTTCAGCGGATTCAATTCAGTCCCACTTGGTATCAGGAACATTAAATGTACATACTGCAACATACCTATCTTTCTACTGACAATGAACTAGAATAAAAACATATTCAAACGAAGCACCGAACGCCTACTGAAACTTGGTAACTTCGAATTACTCATTAGAGATTTTAAGAAAAACAAACCACAATAAAATCGGTCATCGCTATAAAATCACAGCAAGACTGGGAATACATACCATGCGCATAACATGTCACATACTTTTAGATGCACGGAAAATCACCAGGTCAAAAGTGTTTTGAATAGGAAAATGATAATTTGAATAACTATATATTTACATAGGAGGCATGTGTAGCGGTAAAGCATGCTGTCAGCTCAATTATTGTAACGGGACGTTTATTTTGCTGAGGCGTCATGGTAACAGTTGGCCGTGGCATTATACATTGTAATAATGGCATATACATGACCTATTAGATTGTGACCTATCAGATAGTGCGCAAATATATGTTACTCTTATCATTTATTGTATTACATTCCATATGGAATCATTGCAACAATATTAAAATGTTATTTCCTGTTGGAGTCTAATGGAATCAGTGTCGAGATGTATTGAAGCTTCATTTGTCTCTCTGTGGGTTATTACTATGCGGATAGCGCTCACATTGGACCTTACGTAACCATATTAACAATTTTCGGCGACCCATGCAATCACCGCGTACCAATTAAACAACACAATCTGCAAGTTCATAATCTCACCAATTCGCTGTAATTATCTCCATACAATATAACAAATAGTATATGGTCAAAATACCACCTAAATATACGGGTTATACTTAATTATATTAATTGAGGCACGCATCTGGGAAATTTTCGCAAAATTATCTGCGTGATTCGTTAAAAGAGAAGCATGACTTGGCTTGTTTTATTACTCTTGGCTTGCATATATATTGCAGTGGCGTTGGCTGATTTTTTTTTCTCGTAGAATATATAACAGTGGCATTCGCTTATTGATGAATATTTGCGTGTGCGTGTGGAGTTGGGTGCAGGGGAGGGGGGTGGAGAGGGGGTATTACCTGGAATATAATCAAAATTTGCAATCTGGATAAACGCACATGGGTCATGCTAATGGGGTGGGGCATCTCCCGCCTCCCCTCCCGGCCACCCCCGTCAATTACTGTAATAAAATCCATTCATACACACACAGGGACAACATTTTACGAGACTCCTATTCATTTTGTTCCGCCTTTCATCGTTGACTCTATTAGAAATATGATATAAAGAAATCAAAGGAAATTTAAATAATGAATTCGAAATATAAAAAGTTTTAATCGCACAAAATTTATTATATTCACGGCATTTCTTTCATTCATGGCGCCCGAGGGTGAATTTAAATCTTTTGAAAAATAAAACGAATTTCTTTTCGGCAATGTTCGCATACATATTAACCGCAGATGGCACCTATATACGTATAGAATCATTATGGAACATTATTGTTCAGCTTGAACATCAGATAATTGAATATCTCCTTGAGGTTTCATTTTACATAGGCAAATTACAGAGCTGGGGCATTTAAACTCCCCAGCTAAGCCACACAATTATTGAAGTACGGGCAGATGTTGGGAGCGCACGCGGCTCTTCATTATTATGACTCGACAACGTAATTATATATAATAGCTGCGCGGATGATGCTGGACAATATACAGGAACAATTTCAAAGATGAAGATGAGTGCATTGACTACTTAGTCTCCTGTACATCACACAGTCTACCTCTGTTCAGTTCACACATAGGCTGCGTTATTGGGGAGATCGTTAGAACGACCTGACCGCATCTGTCGCCCTATGACACATCTGTATATCTAGATACGTTTTAAGGGTAAACAGTCAATATCGAATCGGACTACAACAGCTGGCTTCTCGAGGGGTGAATAACACTGATAGGCGTACATCCGGGCTATAGAAACTTGATTTTATTTCTGTATAACAACAGAAGAATAATTTTGCCGTTTTTCAAATCTGAGACGACATTTAATATAAAAGGAATACTGGATTCTATAGATGTTTTATTACAGGCGTGACAGACTTTGAACATTGACTGAGCGTAGCGATACCGCTATGTAATTCGCTAACGGGATTCTGGCAAGGAAATCTATAAATAGCGCCGGGCACGTGGCTTAGCTATCAGAGTGAACGGTAGAAAGAAGACAGGAATTCCAGCAGCGCAGTCTGGACATCGTTAATGTATAGCATTAAGGAAGGATGGTACCCAAATAAGAAAGTCAAGGATTACTGTATGCGAGATCTTGCCGACAAATATGACCTGTGCTAAGAGAGAAGGAATCTGATCTGCCAGGAAGATAAGTACAAGAAGGCGTACCTATAACCCACAGGAGCTTCTTCGGAAAGGCGCAGTCGGACTACCTCAAGCTCAGAATTTATTATTGCCTGCTGCCAGTTTTATCGTTTATTGCGAGGCGGAACTCGAGGCATCATTCTGCGCGAAGTTACGACTGTAACTCGGTGCATTGCCAAAAATGAGCATCGGGTCGTATAATTCAACATCTCCCCAGTGTGAAGTTTATTTGAGATATAGTGTCTGATGGTGGAGGTAGATAAGAGAATAACCTGAGAGAGATGGAGAGGATAAACCATGTTTTACCGGCTGTTGTCATACTAGGTAAGTAATAACCTCTAAATACATCGCAATCAGATTTTTCACTTTTTGTACCTCTCCAAATTAGTATAGCTCAGCGTGAAGCGTATAGCTCTGTAATTTGTATTTTTTCTTAACTGATATACCAAATATGTTTTATATATATATATTTCTTTAGTGGAGGTATAAGTTCTACAAGACTCGGTCGTATGGGTTAGAGCGAAGTTTTCTTCCTTGCTGTTTTTTCAGGAGTACGAGGATAATATGCATGACCTACCGAGAAGATGCTCTTCGTCTTAATTCATTTTCCTTGACAGCTGACAAAACTAATCAAGAAAACTTTCAATAATCCTAGATGTTATTAGGTTTTTTCCTGGTCGATTATACTAGCTTAAAGAAGCGGTAACAGTTAGCTTTTTGGTAATTCTGTAAATGAGGACTAGATAAACTGCAATGACATGGCTTAGCTCGTTTGTTGTGAGATAAATGAACTGGTATACTACATGTAAATATCATATAATTACAGACAAGGTATACTGGTATATGATTTCACAATAAGTCAACTATGCAACATCCATGCTTGAACTAACTACATATGCTATATTATTATTTTCAGTTCCGCTATATGTAATTGTAATCAAATATTCATTCTCTGCTCTCTTGAAACCCAAATGTTATATTTAACATCTAGAGGGTTGGAGGAGGGAAAACATTTAGAAACTGTTGTTTCCCCACTTTTAAGTATTGGATGCAACAGCTTTAAATGTTGCATTTAACACTTAAAAGTGGTGAAAACAACACTTTCTAAATGTTTTCCCTCCAACCCTCTAGATGTTAAATCTAACATTTGGGTTTTGAGAGTGTGATTGTTTCCTGGGGGTACAGAGGGAGGGGTATATCACGCCCTATAGCAATGTTCAGCACCCTGAACGCTGGCGGATGTGGAATTGTGTGTGTGGAAGGGAGGCTTGTATACCACGCTCTATAGCTATGTTCTGCGCCCTGAAGTCGGGGGGGGACGAAGGGGGAGGGGGCTGCGGGAACAGTATTTTTTTTACATTAAGTGAACTAATGAATTTCACGTGATTCGAGAAAAGCAAAGTGGTCAATAGGCCAATTAGATGCATCTCTGATTGCCGCCATTTTGAATTTAACCATGATTTTTTTTACTCCTACATGTGTTAAGCAAGTATATATAGGCTCACCATGAACTCAATACTAAGTTAAAAAGAAGTCCCGAGTCTTACGGGGTCACGGCGAATATATTTATCCACCCCACTCCGGTCGGAGGGGGTTGTATAAAGAAACTGAAAATGAAGTGAAATGGCTAACAATGGTTCAAGTTCATGTGAACTGACATTCTCGTAACCTCAGCCATAATTCACAGCAATTAGATACCGACCTTTATCTTCGCCAAAAATACTGCAGGCAGTTTCTCTCAGCTGGATTCAGAAAAGACCAAATTTAATTACAATGCCGTTATGGTTGAAATAATATTATGGATGGGAAAATGCCGAACTGCTCCTTCTATCAGAGCTGTTGTGTATATATTTTGTGAGCTTCTGAACCCCTTAACATTGATCTTATAATGGACTGGATATTTACATTGTTCTTCTGGTCGTAGACACACGCGCCGGTCCAGATGTGTATATACAGACGATGCTCAAACCTTTTAAGCTTTTATCCATATGTCATATCAGTGTTCTGTCAATACTGCCCGCAATCAGTATGGTGACGATATCCACATTATTTTATTGAATGACTATTTTGTCCAAGTATCGCAAAATGGATGATATAAAGTTTCTATTTTCATCTGTTTAGAATGCCATTAGGCAGAAGTATATATATACATGTCAGACCCTGATTTCTGCATTCAGTATATGCCCATTGTATTACGATGGAGTGCCCAATCAAACCAAGCCAAAGCAAACCAAACCATGATGAAGAACATAGTGATTCAGCACAGTGAACACTCGTCATAATGTCGCATATGTGTGTATCCATTCTCATGCGTGCTCCCTCTAAAGCAGAGGCCCTGGCGAATTTGGCCCAGTGAATTGAATTCCGAAGCAAGATACTCTGATAATCAAATAGTTAAACTTCAGAAGATAACTCAATGCACGATGAAAGCTGGAACTGTTAAGGTCAGAAACCACTAAAGAATATATGTAGTAAATTGGTTGAGCACATCCTATATTCCCTAATATTCGCCTTCACAAATGACCCAACACACCAGATAGCCTGGCCTTTTCGCTCAAACGTATAAAAAAAAATCAGCATACATTTCCCACCATTTTTTCGTGATAAGGCCGCCAGAAATAGGGTCACCCCGTCCGACATTATTAAAGCAAATTTCGGAGGTGGACAATGAAACTGACCAGATTATTTTCCGATTAAAACTTAAAAAGGTGGTTTTGATCTGTTTGAGAGTCAAATATTCTAGAAGCAGTTTAAGATACGTCACAGACCATTTTTGGTCTAGTCAAGTACAATGGGCAATGAAATATCGCCGGAAGTCAAGTTCTGATAACAATATTACATCCATCAAATTCAATGGTGGTTTGTGACCGTCAGCAGGCTAAATCAAGAAAGTGTTGAATTTACTACACGTTATTATTGAGGTATCTCTTTGTTCAAGACGAGAAGGAGAATCGTGTTAATCCTTATTCACAGCTAGGGTATTTCACATTGGAAAGAATGATGATATCATGCAGAATATAATAACGAAGGGCTGCACGAACAACAATCATTCTAAACGAAGAGGTATATCTTCGTCCATCGTTGAGACGAGTGAACACGAATGTATCAGCAATTTGATTGGTTCTTGACAAGTCAATATCATTCCCAGAAAGCAACATTTCCAAAAAAACGAAATCTGATTAAGAATTACTCAATCTGATTAAGAACAGACCCAGAAACCGAAAACTGGATATGATCTCCTTCCTACCTTGTGGCAAAAAAAAAAGCCCCAAACTCTTCACGGCTACCTCATTTTTGACCATTCAACGCAACGTACGAGATGGTATGACATATTTACATCTTCTTACTCAACCTACTGACCGGGTTGTATGACCTCGTCAGATGAAACTGCCAAGTTTCAAAATAACCAAAATTAAAACTGTATAGAAATATATGACAGACTCATAGCCATGAGTGTTAAATACTTTTCTATGATAGCAAATTGTTTTATATTAATCCAAAAAAAATTCGAACTAAGTTTCGTAGGAAGGAGCTATACTGTTTCGACGTCAGTCGAGGGTGATATACACAATAGCACGTGAAGATATTTTGCGCTGTGGATTGGCTGTCAACTTGACCCGATTATTTATTATTATTAATTAATTGTTATTAACGATTATTTTGAATTCATGTCATCGGCACTCCCCGTCTTATTATTTTTACAAGAGTCGGAATTTCCGGGATCTCTGCAAAATTTCGTGCAGAACAGATTCGATAAAGGAAAAGGATCAGATCCATTTACGCAAGAGTGGAACTGTCTTTTGTTCAATACGTTTAAAGATATCATACATGACAGAACTCCAGTCAAACCATGAAGCAATTTGCTCCCAAAGCACGTCTGTGAAGGTGTGTGTGTGTGGGGGGGGATTACGGATCTATCGGGTCTTCTCCATATAACCCGATTGTATAGATTCTCGCCACTGGATTGTTGAGTTACAGATCTAAATGGCGTTAATCGGTCTGTATGTTCTATTTACACAGACAAAATTACCAAAATATGACAAATAATTGAAAATTGCTCCTAAATGTGGGTTATTTGAGCTATAACCCGGAACTCATAACCTTGGTAAATGTTCTCGGTGTGATTCATATTCATACCCTGTGACTGATACATACATCGACGCTGTGATGAAAGACATACATAGCCTATTATTATGGTAATTACACATTGGCATAATCTTTCTGAGGTTTGAAGACCCGTTAAATAAACAGTACGAATGCAAATAAAATCATATAGCAATGAAATGACATATAATAACGGGCGAGCCGTTGAATTTTGAGGACAATTGATGTCGCAGGAAATATGAGAGTTTTTTTAAGTGAAAGATCATCAGTTTTATCATCCACCGATATAGGAGCGGGGGGAGAGGTAAAGTGTATTATGTTGATGGAAGTTGTATATAGGGTTAATTTACTGCCAAATCGGTCATATTGAAGAAAACTCGCAAAAACACCTTTGTTAGAGATTTTTGCATACTCGATGGTTTTCCATCAACTGAGGCTTAATTGGCACTATGGGTTACGTTTGTGAGTTATCCACGTCCCATTTGCTAATGCTTAAGCATTGATATTGTTTGATTCGGAATCAGATTGTTAAATTTTACAGACAAAAAAGAAATGATACGCCGTTTCATTAGAATTGCCACATAAGCAATATGGATTCTCTGCTATATGTTGGTGATACATGTCGGCTTTCAGCTGACTGCAGCCTAGTCTCAACTGTGTATGAATAACTTGGAGATTCCGTTCACCAAGATAAAATGTTTTGGTACTGCATGCCCGGTAAAGGTTTTATGACAGAAAGTATGTAAATTGGGAGATGAACGTAAAGTAATATCAGTGTTATTCCACAGACGAATTCCAGAGGGAATACACGACTGATAATACAGGTTCCCTCTGCAGCGTAATGTGCGGAGATCCGGGTTGTTCCTCAGTGGATACCGATTGTTTTCACGAACCTGTTCGGGCAATAGATTATAAAGCATAGTGGGTGTTTGGCGATTTACTATTTTGTACATAAGTTTTAACTTATTTCCGTTTCTACGCACTGCTAATGAGGTGAATCCTGTCTCTTCATATAATAAATCGTGACTCACCCCTCGGGGTGAACCACAGATTGTTCTGATAGCATCTAGGTGTAGGTTTTCTAAAATTTTACATTGATATTGAGTACAATTGTCCCAAATGACATCGGCATAGTCAAATATTGGTAGAATGAATGATTTATATAAAATTTCCAGACTTTTTCTACTTAATTTATATTTTAGACTTCGCAAACAGTTTATCATAGGTCCGACTTTTTTCTCCATTGCCTCAATATGCAACTTCCAGCTACCAGTTGAATCAAAGGTTACACCAAGATGTTTATGGTGATTTACTTGCTCAAGTACGGAATCGTCAAATTTCAATGGAGGATGATCAATTGGTGCAGTCTTGCGTGAGAATAGCATTGATTTTGTTTTAGTTGCACTAAACTCGACAAGCCACGATCTCGCCCAATCGGATATTCTCGCTAAGTCGGAATTTAACAACTGGCCAGATATTACTGGGTTGTCCACCGTGATGTACAGAGAAGTATCATCGGCGTATAAGCGTATATTACATTTGAGATCAGTTACTATATCGTTAATGTATATCAAGAAAAGTAGAGGGCCAAGAACGGATCCTTGCGGTACCCCGGCAGGTATAACGATAGATTTTGACTTTGAACCTTCAACGACAACCACTTGTGACCTATTTTGCAGATAGCTTTCAAACCATTTAAGTAAACCACCCTTGATTCCTATAGATTCAAGCTTATGTAAAAGACCCTTGTGCCAGACACGATCAAATGCTTTGGTGATGTCACAGAAAACTGCTCTGACTTCTTTGCCTTCGTCTAAGGCCCGGCATATAAAATTGTAGATGTCAATAAGTTGAAACGTAGTATTATTTCCAGGCAGAAAGCCAGCTTGAAACTTGGTTAAGATATTATTTGTTTGTAAGTAGTCAAATAGGTAAGCAGATACACATTTTTCCATTACCCTACTAATCGTGCTTGTAAGCGAGATAGGCCTGTAGTTAGTCAAGTCGTTTTTACTACCCTTCCTGCAAGAACTTAAACCTAGAACAGCCGTGATTTGATGAGAGACTGTTAAATCGGGCATACATTTATTACCAACGCAAGAAAATGTCAATCCGATCGCTAAAATTATATTTTAATTCACTCTGCAGTTGACATTTGCGTCCGTTATATCTATAAAAATTTTGAAAAATTACTGTTTGTATTGGGATCACTCCGCACTCGTTACTCCCCACTGATCCCATATATCATCTGAGTGTTCATGCTTTCATCGTCAAAATATCTGCTAAAAACCTTTAGTCAGCCAAACTTCTGCTTCCACTGAAGCTAGCGAACTTATATTCTTGATTAAATTTTGCGTTTCCGATTAATATAATGTGAAACTTACCATATTTGTGTGATCAATCTCAGCGAAACAAAACTACACGTTCAAATTTAAGACGGAAACATTCGAAACAGATTAGAGATTTCATACATTGGAGGTTGTGATGTGCCGTAAACGTTGTCATATAGACTATGGAAAATTCTCGGAAAATATCACGGGACTATTTGCTAGAGCTACGCTACTCCGGTCACGGTCTGGTGCCCCTGTGACGAGGTTGAACTGTTGGGCTTGTTCAGCTGAAGTTCCAAACAGAATCATATCAAACTTGACACCTATATGAGTTACAATTCTACACATGAACACGAGTGAAATTATAACAGTTTAAACTTAAGTCATGTTAAGAATTAGCGACTCTTTTGGATTACGCTGCAGATGTTATTCTCACGTATATATTTAAATATTGCGGTTGAAAAAAAGCAACTCAGAAAGGAACTCGTTCCGTGGCTTAACAACTGAATGATATTGTTTGCAAATGAATGATCTTGAGGGAAATTTTCAGGAAATTTTCATTAAAGTGGACATGCTGTTCATCAGGTTTTTTTTTTCTTCTTCTTCTTCTTGACGCGGAAGTAAGTGGTGTCTAGATTGTTTGTCACGATGTGTACAGTAATACCGATATAATGTGAACGTGGTATGGCATGAATCAAATATTCGATGATACAGTCTATATTTTTCCTGGCTTCGCGTCAAATCCTGGCTGTATCTGCAAATGTTGTTTGACATGGACTTCTTCTATCGCAGACACATGTTACATGTATTTCAACCATGAGTGTTTCTTCTATTGATTTTTCCTATGTTTCGGCAAAATATTTAAATGAACGACTTTACTGCAAAATAAATCGTTTTCTATTATTTATTGATACTATAAGAGCATGGAGTACTGTATTCCTCTTAAGTCAAATACTGTATTGATTAGTAATATTCCGTAGTTCCCTATCTTAACCCGCTGTCACACCGAATCCATATTTATATTTCGTTCAAGGCACGAACGTGTATGTTGACTTATTTATTGTATTTACCGAAGCAGCTCTAGTTATGGATGCGTAACACGAATCAGAGAAAAGATCTATGCAAATGCCTAACGCTGCCACACTACTCTGCTTGACGATTATTTGGCGAAAAGTTGGGAACGATACAAGTACATATATTCCTGTGCATTAGCCGTATTTATTTTTGGGCTGCTTTAGCTATAGTTATCCTCGTTTTTCTTCTGCTAGCATTGCCTTTCTCTGTTTAGTTCCATATTGTTTTAACAGCTCTTAATATAGTATAAATCTACATTTTCGAATTACAGTTATTGCACGATACGGGTGAAATCATTTTTATCAACATGAAAAACGATCATGGGAGCTCCCCTGGTCGTGCCGCCGGTACCCTATACCTCGTCAGTGACGGCACCACCGAAAGTGACGTCATCGCACGCATGTACACCCGCCATGCGGTGCTGCCGGTAACCTATATATTGTAGGCTATAGGATGCCCCACATGATCCGCATGTACATAAAAACACTCTACCACGTTTGCACTGCAAACCGTGACAATTAACCGTGTTGATTATCTCTGTCAATAATTTGCAATAGTATTTTATATAATGCGCATCTTCATGTTTTGCATACACTATTGACCGCTTCCCTCTGGTAGGAAACCATCTTGTGTTTATATTATTTCTATTTCGTAGATATTTGGAACTGGTGCTAACTGTCATACCAAATAGGTATTTTGATTATGGACGACGGCTGAGTATTGAATGTCGGATCTGACGCTTGCTAACCGAAATAATATCTCGGTTTCAGTGAGGCACGAATAAAATATAGATTTATTTCTGAATAACGTAACCAATATTGCCAGTTGGGTTCGCGTTAAGTGTTATGTTTCCGGTCAGTTATGCTTTACTCCCGTTGCTTTAGTCTAATAGACAACACCAGAGGCAAATGGACGTACAACAGTCCTGTGACAATCCTGCGACTAACGGAACTTTCCGTTAAGACATTTGCGACATAAATCGACATTGTAATTAATATTTCCCCACACTGTTCCTTATTTATTGATGGATATCATATCTAGGATAAACTATTGAACTGTAGGGCCATTTTTGTGATGTCCTCAATATTTCGCAAGACGACAATCTCTTTGGAATATGAAGGAATATGACAGTTACATGTAGCAAGAACGGCCCTCCACACTCTTGATATCACACAGAACTGCAGGCGCCTAACATTTCCACAGCAGAAACAATCTTAACGAGAAGAGACGCGAAGTTGAGTGCACCGTATTGATAACTTCTTTCTTTCACTGTTGCCATAATCCTCCGTGACTTCTTGCTCTGTCAAGGTTTCCGATGCCAGGAAGCAGAACCAAGTCAATAGTGGAAAAGTTTCGCCGTCACAGGAAGCCTTAAGGGAGTCGTCCGAACTTGGGCCCAATGCTATCCCCCGACCGACAAAAGATATGTTGTCTCAGATATAAGTTTCTATTCTTCTATTAATTTCAAGCATTGACTTATTAGATTGATGGTCGTCCACGATCTTTTCTCTCGGCCTGTCTCGAAGCCAGGAAATATTGTGATGGGGCACTTCTTGATTAAAGCTTATCCCCAACACGAAGGGTTGTACGGACGATTATTGCAGGAATTTGAAATATCGATATCTTCAGAATAGGGATCAACATGACCAATCTGGGGAAAGCTTTCACTCCATGCTAAGGAAATTGATATATGATTCACACTGTCGTGTGCGAAGTCCTGCTGTGTGTGTGTCCTTGTTTTAACATTAGGTATCGATGTAAGCTATACACTTCTCGAAGGATCCTTCAGGAGTGCTCGAATGAACATCCATTATCAAAGTATGACTGAGATGAGATGATCAAAGCGTGACTGGGCTAATAAAAGCGTAATTGAGATGATGACGGCCTGACTGAGATGATCAAAAAGTGACTGAGATGATGAAAGCGTGACCGAGATAATGAAAGCGTGACCGAGATTATGAAAGCGTGACCGAGAGGATTAATAGATGATTGAAAGGCACCTTGAATCTCGAAAACGACTCGAAAATGAATTTTGATGAATGAAAGCTGATCAGTGATTAGGATTTGACATCAGAAAAACCATGGCACCTTGTCTGAATCACTAAAATGTTGACTGATTCCGTCTTAAAATACACTATTTGGATTTCATCATGGTTGATAAATATAGCAGCATTGGCTTAGAATCGTCATATATTTTGATTTCGATCCTTCAAATAAGTCCTTTGCCCTGGCGGCGTCGCTGGTATTTGGCCTCAGGTTTCAAGCGTTATTTGATGAGAGAACCGTTTGCTTTTCTTTCGATGCTGCTACCGTGTTTCTGGACAATATATGCCGTAAACGCAACAACCAGCATGTCAAGTTTGTATTGGGCTAATTCTGTTTGTACTGAACGCAAGAGAGTGCACGAGAGGAAAATACATTTCCAAGCAAGACGTGCAATCGATCAAATTTGTCCACGAGAGAGTTGGTTCCGTCTACGAGACGCGCTTTAATCAACAGAGAATATTGACGATTTGCGAGTAATTACAGTTACCGCAGCAAAACAACAAACCCTAAACACTGACATTTCTCATGGATGTCTAAAGCTTGATTGGCCCTCTCGAAAATTATAATTCCATATCAGCGTATGCAGAATTTGTTCCCGACTAGTCGAATATCCGGTGTTTGCTTTTACCGTCCTGGTCGACTCGATGTAGCTTTTAAAGTGAGTCCAATATCCTTCTAAATAGATCAGGAGAGGCCGATTTAGAAGGCTTTTTAGAATATAAGCTTATGACACTGCAACGTGATGTTGTACTATGTACCAATTCACAGCTGGAAATAAACCCTCAGAACCATGGCCAGGATTCTCTGTCTCTAGAGTGAGATCCATTCCTTTGCTTTAGATCGATGGGAAATAAATTTAATTAATTTTGTCGTAGCATCGGAGCGGTGAGAAAATGCATAGGCCATCGTTGCTTGTTGGCCTTATCAGTATAGGTCCAGGTTTAAGAAGAAGCCGTGCACTGTCGGAGATCTACTATTCTACATTATTGGATTGGCTTTCGATTGAAGCCCATTCTATCGTCCACGACAGATACTAAAATGCCACTCCACGCAGACAATTCAATTTTCTAGGAGCCCTTCGATATGCCAGCTATGACGCTCATGAATAGAGCAGACGGCCAATTATACGATCACCATCTCTAGCGATGTAACGTTCTGGTGCCAAGCTGCTCTCGTGTGTTTTTTCTTTTACAGCGCTATTCACTCGCTTCATCTTGATCGTGATTGATGATGAGCTAGCGTAAATTCATGCTCAAGTTTTTAGTTGTTTTCTGTTGAAAGGATGTCTGTAGCAATTGGACAGAACAATATTTTAAATGTCACTGGTTTTTTAATGAAATTAAATTATATTTCAACGCTGTTCTTTAATTTGCGTTGGTATTTGGCAAGATACAGATAACGTATTTTATACATCAGAATGTTACTTGGCAATTTTTGCAGAACTTGTGCATCTGTTTGTCTGTACACCCGTTAATATATCGCTCCATGTCTCGATTTAAGAATGTAGATATTTACCAGTATATGGTTATATTCTTTGTCCCAGGCGCACGACTGTGGCATAGTTAAACGGCTACCTGTGGAACTTAAGTAATATTTGACATTTGGAAATGGTTTACCCAAGAACATATTAAGAAGATATAAGCGGCTTTGTTGGCAACTCGGCGTTGCTGAAGTAAATTGTCTTGGATGAGCTCCAACAGTTGTCTATAATGGAAGTTTGATTACAAGGAATACCCAGTGTTCAATTCCAAGTTGTTTCTCAACTCGCGAACCATCTTACCTCCAACTCCCTGTTGGGACTGCTTTCTGTTGATCGATCGATTGCTAGTCGAATCGATGGAGTACAAGAACAAGCCATACACTAATAGTCCTCAGCTTCAAGTAATCTTATCTAAAGGCATCATTGTTTCTCGTGGACTCATCGCCCTTTGGGACATACCTGATCTTGTCTTGGCGAACAGACGATAATATGACACGATTTTCCTGACATCGCATTCCCCACGAGGAACCCTTCGGGCCACTGATAATTTCCAGCGTCAGCTGATCCTCTCCGAGAATGTTCTGCAGAAACATTTGATTATTAGGACACGAAATATCATTTGGAGAGAGGATTCTGTCCTTAAATCAATTTAAGCCCGAAGACGTGTCCTGCTGCCTTACGCGAAAACGCTTTATTGGTGAGATGAGGCATACTGTTCATGATGCATGTACCAGTATACTAAACTTTGCAGTATCCTTACAATTCTATATTTGAACTTCAATGATACAATGTCCACTACAAACCTAGATGTATATAATTATATATTTTGTGTTAGTGTGCAACTGTTGTAGTAATGCCAAGGTTTTTTCCTATTTCAGTCTGGGCTCGAAGACGTCACAAGGGAGCAATGCTTTAATTAATTATAAATAACTATATATTCCTATTGTATGACGTGATACAATATCATTGACAGCATGGCGCGGTTTGAAAATGCTTCCAGATTGCATACTATGTTTCACTTTGTTTTTCTTCGTTGACTTTATTTTCTTTATGGTCCATCAGTATCGGTTTAGTAATAATATAAAATGTATAAAATTGTTTAGATCATGTCTCGAAGACACTTTAATGATGGCCTCGCTGTTCTCCTACAGAACCGGTATTGATCCAAAGCTATTGTGAGATTCCATTCTGCTTCCTTGGTCATTGTTGTTCCCTTATTCTGCAATTATACTCATGTGGAAACGTGAGTCTTTTACTGGAAATCTTCAACGTTTACTTTATATAGGCTTGGAACATGATAAAACAAATAGGACAAGATATAATGCATCGATATCAAACTATATGATCTATCTTGGGTCATTGACTTTTTACCTTGACCGATGTAGCAATTGTCCTTCACATATGAATATGCCATAATTGTCCCAATCGATATCACCAATGCATGTACGAGACTGGGATATCTTCGAATTCAGAAAGATGATTATTGGCTGAATGGTTCACATTTGTGTAAGCATCGAATGTATGCCAAATTAGTTTTCAACAATACAAATCAGCTGCCAGATATCGGTACATGAAGTGGTCTCTGTCCATCGCATACATGTATGGATGTGTCAAAAATGTTTTTTTATGGATAGTTTAGAATCGGGGTTATGTTGAATTGAGAACCAGATAAGACATGATATAAAATCCCTTTTGCAAACCGTTATTGTTCAAGTCTACAGGAATATTTTATAGGAATACATACACGTATGAAGAGTTTTAGTACTTATTATTTCAGCCTTACTCTGTTTTATGACTATTCCCAGCCCAATTACGTATGTAATTGCACATCCCTGGTATCCGCTCTAAATCTGTCCAGACCTCCGCACACTGAATTGTTTTACTCATATATAACTGTCATTCAATTTCAGCCTTCGCACATTTATGCCATAGTCAGTGCCCGCATGACCCCACGCAGAGGATTATGGGATGCATCGGAAGAATGGGCGATTTGGGATTTGGGGTCTCTAAACCCGACGAAGTACATCCTTGGGATTATGAAAGAACAAGAATGGCTTGCGAGTAAGTATCTATAACAGTAAGCAAAAATACATAGCGACAAATGGTGTAAGAGCTCATATATTTTAATTTATATGATTGAATAAACAGTTTAGAGTCCTTTAGATGTGATGGGATATTCCCCCACTAAAATACCAGCGCAATAGTCCTTCAATTCATTAACCATTTAACTATTCTTTCATTTCACCGGTGCTACCGTGCAGGAATATTCCATAAAGTTTGATGGAGTTTTTCTAGTGTAGACTATGGAGGCTAGCCTCGTACACTATATGAAACGATGCATCTTCCGGTTCCATATGCTCCTGTGGCAATTTCCGGTTTCGTAATCTTCGGCAATTTCCTATTCCTTTGTAATTTCCGAGTTCGGAATCTTACGTACTTAACGAGTTTGGAATCTTTGGTAACTTCTGAGTTCGGAAGTTTTGGCAATTTCCGAATAAGGAACCTTTGGTAATTTCAGATTTCCAGATTCGGTATCCTTGGCGTTCTCAGAGTTCGAAATTTTTTATGATAAAGGAGATCAGAAGCTTTTGTAATTTGCTATTTCAGAAAATCTGGTAATTAAGTGTTAGGAACTTTCGATAATTACCGATTTTATAATCTTTGGTAATTCCGATTTCCGAATTTTTACAATTACGAGTTTGGAAACATTATCATTTCCGAGTTCAGAAAGCTTTGGTAATTTCCGAGTTCGAAATCTTTAGTAATTCTCGAATTAAACAGAATGGCTGCCATATTTGGAAACGATGAGTCTAAAATCATATTGAGAGTACTAATCTCTCCATAGATGAAAAAGCAGCTTTTCGGTGCGCTATACAGACTTACTTTACCTTCACAAAGTATTAACACCAGTCCCATACACAACTATTATAGTCTTAAGATAACAAGAAAAGTACTTTCTGTGTGTATCGAGGAAAAGCATATATAACTGGTAGAAGTCAAAAGAATGTGCATTAAATAAACATATAGACAAGAAGAAGAGAAAAAAAAAGAAGACAGGAAGTGTGCACATTAAAAACAATGAGTATCTTCTTAATCAGTGGAAAGCTTTACCTTGGAGGAATCAATCTATATTTTCCTACGAAGTAGGCTACAGATCGCAAATTGTCCGGTAATGAGTGAGTCAGTCAGTCCATCCGAGTCCTTTCGTCGGCAAAATAAGGAGAACCGTTGACATTAGAACCTTGATTTTTGGCATGAACGTGCATTAGGGCATTGTTACCAGCAAGTTCTGAGCTGACCGATTTATAATTATTGTTTTAATTATTTATTGATGGCTCAGCGAGTGCACTGTCATGCCCATCGGGAACCCTTCGCTGTATGTTTCACTGTGTATATAACACAGTACTAAATCTGGTGGGATATGCCATCCGTAATTGTTTTTATGAAATAGGAAATGTTAATTTTCCATCATTTGTTAGTGCATTTATCTACACTGCTATTACCAACTTGCCAGCCTCAATACACACACTTCAGTATATTGTTATAGATATATGTAAACCGTGGCCTTTAACGTGTATCCTATTTCACATCCAAACATTTCATCACAGACCACATTAGGCTTCAAATTCAGGTCAAATTGCCCACTGGTGATGAAATATCCTACATCAACCAATTAAGTCAACCTGGTGCAATAACCCAGCAGAAGAAAGAAAGATGTGGTATCATCCTTCAGATTAGTCTGTGTGAGCAACAATGATAAAAGTTTACTGAGGGTGAAACAAAGCCATGACGGCATGTTTAAAGGGTCTTAATTTATTTTCTTTGGGTAGAATTTAACTTTGATCATGATGTGAAAATATGAGCACATACTTTGAGGTTTTTTTGTACCTCTTGAATATTGACTATATATCACACTGGGATATAATTTAAACGAAAAATTACATGTGTAAACAAAACATGTCTAACTTTTTCTTGTCATTTCAAATCTTGATCCATTTTGATTCCTTAATTAGGGGATACAGAATCACTGCCACGGAGTGTGTTGGTGTGTCACAGCAATGCAATTCCGATTCACACAACGAAGCTGAGGTGGTTTAATGTTTATCAATGAAGAAAATCACCGATCAACCGTCATAGAATATAATGCGAAACAAGAAAACCGGAATAGTACATTCATCAGATTGCCGATACCCAAAATGTGTTGTCTCATATATCTAGATAACAACGTGATGTAGAGACGCTATTTATTCATCTTTGTACCGGTTATGGTCAGGAGAATGACATAGAATCATTATTATCTTGTGCAGAGAAGGTGTTGGTCTTGAGTTCAATTACCGTAAACTACATAAATGCCACCTTTCTACTATAGTATTATATATAAAAATTTGCTGTATTGTTGGGAAAATAATGCGATTCAAAAAGTTGTTTTGATCCTGGACAAGGGCACTGAAAACCATTAAAGAGATGTAAATGTATTTTCACACGTAAAGCTTGAAATCTACTGAACTTTTTATTATTCAATCTGTTTCCTTTAGTTAAAAAATTGTAAAATTAAATCGGCGATCGTTATTTATTTTTGGAATGAAGGCGCATTAGGAGATTGTTACCAACAAGTTCTGAGCTGACCTACTTTTGATGAAAATTTCTGGTGATTTTTGATGAAAATCGCTGGCGATTCTGACTGGGGCGATGGCCATCTTAATATAGGCAGGATTTCAACTGGGGGTGGGGATTTCCAAGAGTTCAGTTCGCGTTCGAGTCCTGATGCCTACTCTAGGTCCTGTGACGTTAGTCACACTGCTCATGTATCTTAGTGCCAAACAAATACAAGATAAAGTATGTCTGAGACACCCGTCGATAGATAAACATGTTTGTGGGCCCGGAGATGATATTACTACGAAGTTCTGTTGAGATGGAGGTATATTTACAGGAGATGGGTGAATACAATCCTCTCGTGCATTCTTGCCTGCTACACAGTTGGCGTGAACTCCATGTTGGATGGACGAATATATGTATGTGATAGGTCTGAACACAATAGGCCACAATCATTGACAACTACTGTACTACTATAACGTTGTTTTGGTATGGAGATAGTTTTCTCGCCATCAATTAAATCTCCGGTTGAGTGTCAATGCAGCTGATGATACGGACAGCTGAGTACATGCCATTACTAGAGTTAATGTCTCCACACGAGCAAGGTGGCAATATCAGTCCGACGAGCAATCCATTTTATCGACACAGCCTACTGGTGATTATACGCATATCTTTTGCTCTATACCGAGTATTCTCTTCAAAACGTTATTCTCAGCTTCAACATTTCGACTAGGGTGAAGGAAGATGGGTATTCTTTGTTCACTTCACCAAAATTCAACTTTTTTATGATATTATGTGGCATATTGTAAAATTAGAACAATTTGATCGATATCATTGATTATTTTAATGATATATACTTTCTTAGTAAAAGCACAATTACTGAGCAAGGACATTTTGGGGATGATGCCAGCGTGCAAACAGAAGCAACGAATCCCATAGTTTCGGTGATATAAGGTGCTACATTAGCAAGCGTAACGCCAACACCTCAAACTGTACAGCCAATTTGTGGTCGTAAGTGAAGGGACAAAAACAAAACTTCAGACTTCCCAAACTAACAATTTGTTGTGGACCTGAATTTTCATTGAAGGCCGGATTGTCTGGTTATTAAATAGATATTATGATTTACCCAATATTTGTCAATTTCCTTTTCAATCTGGCCAATGAACACCGGCTATGTGAGTATTATTACTCTTTGTTAGTTAAATGGGTGGATCTGGGACCACCTTCTCCCACCCCGCCTTCGCCAGACATCAATCCAGGGACTCTGTGTTACTTCTGTTTGAAGCGAATGCCACACTCGTGTCATAGTGACATATATCGTTATCCACGTATATGTACATAGCTACAGTATCAATCACATCCTCTCAAGCCAGATTACTGATCTGCTAATCTGCCAAAATCTCATGATCTTGTCAGGTTTTGACTAATGGTAGCTTGGTATTATACTTATGCGGTCTATCACTGACCTGGGAAGGTAAGGACTACTTGCCGGCAGCAAATGTCGAGCATGTGTTGTATGCATCCATACTAACCCTGCGGCCACCTGCTATACCGAAAAACGCACACTCCAAGTTAGGGGCATATTTCGACATCTGATACCCAATAACGAGCATGCGGTAGAATTTATTACAGCCACGTTAATCCCAGTTGGCAGTTGTCCCGAAATTACAACGAGATTAATTTGATGGGGGCATTTCCCATGAAGCCATCTCTCTTAAGACGCAAATGTAGTACCGGAACTCGGAATATCTTACCTTTTTGGTCCATCTTCCATGCAATGGTACCTTCCTTCCTCCCAATCTCAGTATACATGGTTATAATAGCACGGAATATTATAGTAAAAGCAACATTAACTGGATATCTCATATCATCGCCATATAAATTCCGGGCGAATTTCAAACTACACCTGTTAGCCAATAAGATGGCTATATGAGAGAAACACATTTAAAATAACGCCCCTTGTATTTCCCTGGTCTGCCAACTTGGTTTATCTATATTGACTTCTCTTCGTGCCTAGCTGGTAGCCTTGATATACGTCGCAACGAATGTGTGATCATATTTTCGTGGGTGCAAGTCATGTTCTTTGGAGATTGAATAATTAAGTTATGTATTATATTGTCTAATGGCTAATGAAAATTATTTTTGTATTACAGAAGAGATTCGTTCCATCACGCCATAACTTGCGCCGAAGATGTCGTGATAAAATGTCCAGAGAAAAATGATCAACTAAAGAAATACATCGACATAGGAAACATGCGAGATGCAGTAGAGGAAATGTGCCAAGAAGTAGAAGGTAAGTGTGAAAGGACATATCCTCAATGATGCACTAACAATGGACATGGAAGTCGGGTCCTGGTCCGGGGTGAAGCTTCTCTCTATGCTATAAGATATAGCGATATATGCTGGGGTTGTTATCGATTAATTCCCTGTAGACAAAGGAGGAAGCAGTCAATTAATGTCCTAAGGATAATGACGAGAGCAGTCGATCACTTTCCTAAGGACCATGGATGGGTCAGTTTTCAAAACAAATACCTCATTAGGCACAGGAAAGTTCACAGTTGAAAAGTGCAAAACATATGTTAAAAAAACACGAATTGACTACAAGTTAATGCAAATGCGATGGTGTAGTAAGTAGGAGACGCATTGTTTTTCTCTGGTCGGAAGAAGATTCTGTACACGGTGGGAGAGATACGGTTTAATGTCACACTCATATTATTTCACTCATATGGGGACAGTTTGAATGTGGAGGAAGCCGAAATACCTCGAGAGAACCGCCGCCCGTTGGCGATACCTCCCTGTCAAAAATACTGTTTTCGAACCTCCGGTCGTGGGAGATATCGAGTTAAACAGAAATATAATAAGATTACTATTCTAAGTGAGCGTTATATCTTACTATCTTTCAGCAATGAAGCCACATGTAAGATGTATGCACGAACAACTTGACCATGTACGGAGGTGTGCAAGACGTCAGAAGGAAGTGTTCAATGTAAAACTGAAATCGGCTGGAGGAGATGAGAGCAAGAGAATGGAAGCTGTTTGCAGGTAATTTCCAAATGCTCATGCACATGCTCGGTATTTTCATCTTGCTTGAATTGTAGAGTCAGTTTACCTAGTCAATCGTATTCTAAAACGTGTTACTGTATAATGCCTCAGAAGATTATTTGTGTGTGTTGTTAACATTAAAATTGATAAAGTGATTACTATTTCAATTAAATGTTTCAGTCATTTTTCTTTTGTTATTTGGAGAACAAATCTTCATGATTTAATTTTACGGTGTCACGTAAAGCCATCTGCAGTCTATTTTGATTTTATTTAAATGAAACACAAATCTTTCTTTGTAGTTTTACCAATAATGTTTACGGATGTCAAGCAAATCCAGTTCGGCATCATTGTGGAGAGGCTCCTGCCAAATTCCTGCTCAATTTCATGAGTGCATTCCGACCACCGTCTTGTCCACCTCCAGACGGAGTGACAAATTCAGCGCAGCAGTTTCGTACCGGAAGTCTGTTTTATTTCATTTCGATATTGACGTCTACAATATTTGTGCATAGCTTGACTACATTTTGGTTATGATCAGTCTTGGATATTTCGTAATTTCATCAGTTCACTCTCTATTCTCCCGATTCTGCAGTATGATTGTTGTCCAAGTTATTGTACGTTTTCCTCCGTGAAGACAAATATCTGATGTTTGTTTGGTACCGTCACAGTACCGTCATTCTTCTTGGATATGCGCAGAGTTAAAATGGCATTCTTGGAGATTATGGACAGTTCTTACTGCCGTATTGTGGTTTTCATTCATGTAGCAGATATTTGCTTCAAATTAACTTCTCCAGTTTATATAATGACACGAACTTACCTTCAGGTACTCGAAGTGCGTTTAACGTTATGGATGGAGACCGTATTCCATCTTGAAGTATTCAATGGAACCGATGTTATAGATTCATCACAGTGCTCTAATGGGACAACCCGTCTGAATTGTGGCCATATAGGCCTACACGGAACCTCCATGACAGGAGACCTGTGGTTTTACAGTCCAGACTGAAACGTATACCGGTAAAAGTCGGATCACCACAACTTGGCAGGCATTGTCTTACCATTAGACCAGATATATGCCTTAGATGTTAATAGGAGTGAATTGTTCGTGTGTACGATGCATACGCTGATATTTGTAACAGATATGCGTTTAATTCAACTTGTTTAGCATGTGAAAAACTTGCAGAGGACCTAGGGTAGTATGTTCACTCCGAGAATAAAGTGAGGTACGAGCGTCATCTGGTAGCTAAGTGAGGATCTTTTGAAGACAATGTTAACAAGTACCTTGTGTGATCTTCGGTGATTTGTGTTCTCCGGGACAAGCAGCATTTGCTTGTGGATGCACGGAATTACGAGGAGTAGCCCCCACTTTGTGTGATCCGGAAGTTGTGTTGCATTGCGTTTCTCTGACCTGTTGAACACGTGGATGGAACAGAATATTAATGGCGACCATACGATTCCTAAGAGTGTAGCAGATGTGTAATAGGATGTCCATATTGAACTCATCTGATATTCCTGGAAACTTGGCTCGGTGGAAAATCGCTATTGCTTCAATGTTCGAGGAATTGAAATGGCGAATAATTTTGTAAAACGATATTCAATCATATTTGTGCTACAATTTCAACATACCTTTGAGGTTTCATATTGCATTTTAATGCTAGATTCATACATATTTTTCTACAACTATGAAATATGGAGCATCTTACCATGTCATCGAACTTGTTCATCTTGCATGCCAGAAACATGTCCATCAATCGAAAATCGAAAAAATATCATGCAACTTGCGTTTGAGGCATGTGGGTTTTTTATCTTTGAATATATCTTTGTGTGCATGTTTTACAGCAGTAATGTGGAGATAAATATACGAATGAAACCCAGTTCGCTCGGAGTGCCGATTCATTGAGTTGTGATCAACGACAGGATCATGGTCTTCTCTTATTACCACATCCACCATCGAATGGTAGATATGTTTGAAAGGATAGAACTGGTGTAACGCAATCTGGTGAAAGACTTTTCGTTGAATTGCATTAGTTTGTTCAGAGAACTCTCCCTTTATCGACAGAGTGGTAGTAGTCATCCGTATTGTGTAGGAATGTTGCGAGGTGGATGTTATTATCAGAGACAGTGTACAACGTTTGTTTATGATGGTATGGGTGTGTGTCGATCTCAAGTGAACTAAGATACTATATTGAGATTGGGATGGGTGTTGGCCATATCTGTACGTTGTTACTTGTGAATATTGAGTTTGCCGCTATAATACTTTTGAATGGAACATATGATTCTAAATCAGTCAATGTCTTTATAATATATTTAAAATTTTATCAAGTGTTATATACTGGCCATAATATATTGTTATATTTATTATGATGTATTTAATGCTACTTTGGAGTGACAGGTGCGAATGCGAAGCCTTAGCGTGCGTTTGTGGGTGAAAGTTATTTGTTTTAATATGGAATCGCCGGACAACAGTGCAATATTTTCGAGTTGATCCTAAAACCTTTCTGTTTTTGCATGGTTCATTTTATTCTGTGTCCTGCATGGTTCAATTTGGCTTCCATGTATTCTTTGCTGAATAGCACAGTAATTATTCAGCTGAGCATACATGATAGTCATGCCATGCAGGTATTGGGTATCTATTTTGGTGTGTTCTATGAAAACTCGGTGCTCAAATTCTCCATGGTATTGTACTTGTAAATACGAATCGAAGCAGAGGATACAATTAGACTGGTTTCCCCTCCCCCTGTCCCATACTGACTTAATGATAAAGTCAGAAAAAGCACGAAACATAATTATGTTGATACCATTTACATGTGTACATATGTATTCCCTTTATCTTGTGAATAAGTACCCTTTTAATTTGAGACCATTGTCTGTACCATTTAATGAGTGTCAGATGCTACATACAACCGTTCACACGTCTGACCCACATTAGCTATGTACTAATGTAAGCATCCTATCAATCCTTACAGGTTATGTGGACATTCTGGCATTGTCAGATCTGTAGTCTCCTATTGTCGGTGTAATAATCTCATTCTTCATCGGTTATGAAGGATACCAAAAACACTGATTCACATACGAGAAAGATGGAAATGCAAATAGATCATTATAGAAAGATTCAAACGCTCAACAGTCGGACAGTATTTGGCTGATGTTTTCTTGTTTAAAACTCGATATATTTATTGGAAATAATTGCCGACTAAGGCAGTTGCGTACGCTTCTGTAGTATAGTTACGTTAGCGTTCTTTGTTATTAAGAATAATAACACGCACGAATAAATTTGAATTTAGATTCCTACAAATATGAAATATTCGTGAACTTTTTGTTGTCAAAATGATTTCTACATTCGTGTCCTTCAGCTAGCAGAGAAATAAATTGTGATACATTGAACATAGAAACTGATGTTTTGGTTTTCCTTACTAAACAGATGCCAAATCTGGTTGGTTGGTTGGTTGTTTGAATTTTAACGTCGCACCTAACCTTATTGGTCACACGGCGACCAAATCTGACTGCCACTGGTCACCATAATGGTCGTTGGCGTAACTTGCGTATCAAATTTTTATTTGATATTCAATGAAGCTTCAGTATCAGGTGTTGCGTTCTTTTTCTGAAATTTTCTAGGAAAGTAAAATTCAAGCTCCTTCCATCCCCAGTATCATGGTGCTACTTGAGCTCCTCTCGGAATGGCAAAGAAGAGCAAAAAGGAGTATGGGAAGAAAGAAATCCTCTTTCGACTCCGCATCTGTGTCCGTTTCTGAGTTCCCTCACTCCTATTCTCCCGAGTAATCCTTCCACTTCTCTTCTTTCGTCTTCTCACCCGTCTCCGTTTCCGAGTCCCCTCACTCTCGCTGTCTCGACTCATGCCTCCTCTTTCTCCTCATTCGTCTCCGTTTCCGATCCCATCAATCCTGCTCTCCAGACTGATCTTCCCACTTCTGCTCTTTCGAAATCGCCTCCGCCTCTGTTTCCTAGTCCTCTTACTCCTGCTATATCGACTCATCTTCCCATTCCCCATGTTCGACTCCGCATCTGTCTCCGTTTCCGAGTCCTCTCACTTCTGCTCCCTTGACTCATCTTCCCGTTCCTACTCTTTCGACTCTTCATCCGTCTACGTTTCAGAGTCCCCTACTCCTGCTCGTTAGACTCATCTTCCCATTCCTCCTCCTTCGGCTTCTCGTCCGAGTCCCCCACTACTGCTCTCACGACGCATCCTCCAACTTCTTTTTTTACTTTTCCTCCGTCTCTGTTCCCGAGTCCCCTCATTCGTGCTCTCTCGATCATCTTCGTACCCCTCTTTCGACTTCACATCCGCACTCCTGTTCTCTTGACTTATCTTTCCACTCCGCCTCTTTCGACTTCTCATCTGTCTCCGTTCCGAGTCCCTTCACTCATGTTCTATTGACTCATCTTCCCACTCCTCTTTCGATTTTGCATCTGTCTCCGTTCCGAGTCCATACACTCCTGCTCTCTTGACTCATCTTCCAATTCCTCCTCTTTAGACTTCGCCTCTGTCTCCGTTTCCGAGTCTCACACTCCTGCTCTCTTGAGTCATTTTCTCACACCTCCTTTCTCGACCCCTCATCCGTTTCCGTTTCCGAGTCCTCCATACCTGCTGTCTTGACACATCGTTCCACTTCTGTTCTTTCGACGTCTCATCTGTCTCCTTTTCGAGTCCCTACACTCCTGCTCTCTTGACTCATCCTCCCATTCCTCTTCTTTCGACTTCTCCGTCTCCGTTTCCGAGTCCGCTCACTCCTGCCCTCTCGACTCATCTCCCCATTCCTCTTCCGAATTCTCATCCATCTTCGTTTCAAGTTCCACTCACTCCTGTCCTCTCAGCTCGTCATCCCACTCCTCCTTGTTCGAATTCTCATATGTCTCATCTGGTACCGAAATACAAAATCAAGGATTATTGTATGTGGGAACTTGCCGACAAATGTGGCCTTGTGCTAAGAGTGAAGGTAAATGATCTGCAAGGGAGATAAGTCCAAGAAAGCGTACCTAAAACCCAGAGGAGCTTCTTCGGAAAGGCAGAGCCGGAGTACTTCCATCTCAGAATTTATTAATGCCTGCTGCCGGTTTTATCGTTTATTGCGGGGCATAACTCGAGGCAGAGTACCCTTGTATATGATTTCACAATAAGTCAACTATGCAACATCCATGCTTGAACTAACTACATATGCTATATTATTATTCTCAGTTCCGCTATTTGTAATTGTAATGAAATATTCCTTCTCTGATTGCTTCCGGGCGGTACAGGGGGAGGGGTATATCACGCCCTATAGCAATGTTCAGCACCCTGAACGCTGGCGGATGTGGTATTGTGTGTGTGGGGGGGGTCTTGTATACCACGCCCTATATAGTATTGTGTGTGGGGTGTGGGAGGAGGGAGAGGGGAGCTGCGGGAACAGTATTTTTGTACATTAAGGGAATTAATGAATTTCATGTGATTCTGGGAAAGCAAAGTGACCAATAGGCCAAGTAGATGATGCCTGATTGCCGCCATTTTGAATTTAACCATGATTTTATTTTGCTCCTAAATGTGTTAAGCAAGTATATATAGGCTCACCATGAACTCAATATGAAGTTAAAAAGAAGTCCCGAATCTTACGGGGTCACGGCGAATATATTTGTCCACCCCACTCCTGTCGGAGGGGGTTGTATAAAGAAATTGAAAATGAAGTGAAATGGCGAACAATGGATCAAGTTCATGTGAACTGACATTCCCGTAACCTCACCCATAATTCACAGCAATTAGATTACCGACCTTTATCGTCGCTAAACACTGCAGGCAGTTTCTCTCGTCTGGATTCAGAAAAGGCCAAATTTAATTACACTGAAGTTATGGTTGAAATAATATTATGGATGGGAACGAAGAGCTGTTGTGTATATATTTTCTGATCCTTAACATTGATCTTATGGTGGACTGGATAATTACATTGTTCTTCTGGTCGTAGACACACGCCCCGGTCCAGCTGTGCATATACAGACGATGGTCAAACCGTTTAAGCTTTTATCCATATGTCATATCAGTGTTCTGTCAATACTGTCCGCAATCAATATGGTGACGATATCCATATTATTTTATTGAATGACTATTTTGTCCAAGTATCGCAAAATGGATAATATAAAGTTTCTATTTCCATCTGTTTAGAATGCCACTAGACAGACGGTATATATATATGTCAGACACTGATTTCAGCATTCAATATATGCTCATTTTAATACGATGGGATGTCCAATCAAACCAAACCAAACCAAACCATGATGAAGAACATAGTGATTCAGTACAATGAACGATCGTCATAATATCGCATGTGTGTGTATCCATTCTCACGCGTGCTTCGTCTGTAAAGCCGAGGCCCAGGCGAATTTGTCCTAGTGAATTGAATTCCGAAGCAAGATACTCAGATTATCAAATCGTTAAACTTCTCAAGAGAACGCAATGCACGATGAGATATGTTACTGTTAAGGTCAGAAACCACTAAAGAATCGCCTTAATTAATATGTAGTAAATTGACTTAGCCCATCTTGAGAAAACTATATTCCCTGATATTCGCCTCCACAAATGACCCACCACACCAGATAACCTGGCCTTTTCGCTCAAACATATAAAAAATCAGCATACATTCCCAACCATTTTTGTCGTGATAAGGCCGCCAGAAATAGGGTCACCCCGTCCGACACCATTAAAGCAACACTGAGAGAAAAAGGGGAATCGTAGTGATGCTTGAAGGGAAATCCAGCAACGGTACCTCCCACGAAAGTGAATCAGCAGTGTCATAGTATTACAGTATAAGTTAGACACTGAGGATATTTCTAGAATGATAGACCTGAGGTAAACATGTTTACGTTCTGTTGTATTCATGGAATTTTCTCGTAATCGTGACCGATTTATCGTAAGTGAATTATGTGAGTCACCCGTCTAGTGTTTTCTCGACGATTCTGTGATTGCAAATGGCTGCTCTACGTACAACCCCGTATGACCTGATAGATTGGTGCATAGCGACATCTGTACATGCATCTATGACCTGAGCGTTTAGTGCGGAGCGCCATCTATACATATAGATTTTCATTGTATTCAATATTAGACATTCTTGAAGTTTCTGGAATGAGAAAGCACTTGTTTATCTGGGTTAATTATGCCTAACTTTCTCGTAACTGTTGTAATTGTATTAGGGTTAAATCTTACGTCATTGCTATACCGAAGGAAGTTTCTTGATCTGATAGAATAATCTCGAATTCCCGATAAAAGTATAAATTGCTCGAAGTTTAGTGATCGAGGAGGAGATTCGAACGGCTTCTATTGGGTGCATAACTGGACATTACCTGTGACTGAGATAACTGACTGCTGGGTTATATATTCCTGTTGGATTACTCCTGTGTTCGACCGCTGTGTATTATCTACGTAATTGAACTGATGGAAACTGGACAACAGCTGAGCGGTATTGGACTAGATTTCTGCACGAACTGTATAGAGATTTGTACGTTAATACAGGCTCGAGAGATACACCGGTATAACATTGAACAGTAAGATTTTATTTGACGTTTGTTTGCTGTATTGACCTAACTTAATTTGTATATGATTTTAGTATTGTAAATATATATTTGTTTAATTATCGACTTCACAAATCTTCCTGTTGCGTTTTTCTATTATCGTTTAGACGTAACAACAGGATGCCCTAGGGGGATCATAAGGAGAGTCCTCTGGATGCCTTGGGTTCTCGTGAGGGGAAGGGAGAATTCATTGCTGGCTTCTCCATTTCTCTCGGTGTTATGAATAAATTATGAATGTGAATAACAACAACAACAACGATGGCTTGCTACTGTCCACTCCTGTTCTCAGCATTGATAGGAATTGTCTTCGTCTGACTTACAATGTCTTTGATCAATTTGGCAAATATTATCTTTAGAAAATGAGAAATTCCCACAAGAATTTAAGCACAGTGTACATGTGTGGACAGTAACAAACCTGTGTTATCCTTCACATTGGTGATTCATCCTTGTACATCATCGCGTTGATCCACGAACTTGAGGGTATCCGTATCACATTTGGAACAAAAGCTTTGCAAAACCATTCTAGGGGTGACGATAAATGTATCTAGTGTGAAATATGACATCGATGGCACGAAGAAACTTAGATTGATGTGGATTTTACTGAACAAAGACGACCCATGGTAGTCACTAAACAGCAGACAGGCTGATGTAATACCAAAATCACACGCATGCGCCGAAGATTTCACAGCCACGTGGTGGGGTTGATCAGGGGAATCATGTGGAGAAACTGGGGAATCGTGACGAATCCCTGGGGTATATTGTTGAGAACCAGGGGTGTCTAACTTCCAGATAACCTTTCCGGCATCATGGTGATTTCTCTGGGGAATCGTTCTGAAACCTATGGGAATATACCTGAGAACCAGGGGTCTCCAGCGTCTAGATACCCCTGTGTGCATCATGTTGAATCCTCTTTTTCTCTCAGTGAAATTTCGAAGGCGGACAATGAAACTGACCAGATTATTTTCCGATTAAAACTTAAAAAGGTGGTTTTGATCTGTTTGAGAGTCAAATATTCTAGAAGCAAATTAAGATATGTCACAGACCATTTTTGGTCCAGTCAAGTACAATGGGCAATCAAATATCGCCGGAAGTCAAGTTCTGATAACAATATTACACCCAGCAACTTCAACTGTTATTTGTGACCTTAAGCAGGCTAAATCAATAAAGTATTGAATTTACTACACGTTATTATTGAGGTATCCATTTGTTCGAGACGAGAAGAAGAATCGTGTTAATCCTTATTCACAAGGTATTTCACATTGGAAAGAATGATGATATCTTGCAGCATATAATAACGAAGGGCTGCACGAACAACAATCATTCTAAACGAAGAGGTATATCTTCGTCCATCATTGAGACTCTAGAGAAACGAACGTTGACGAGTAAGCACGAATGAATCAACAATTTGATTGGTTCTTGACAAGTCAATATCATTCCCAGAAAGCAACATTTCGAAAAACACGGAATCTGATTAAGAATTACTCAATCTGATTAAGAACAGGCCCAGAAACCGAATGTTTAACTGGATATGATCTCCTTCCTACCTTGTGGCAAAAAAGCCCCAACTCTTTACGGCTACCTCATCTTTCCCCATTCAACGCAACGTACGAGATGGTATGACATATTTACGTCTTCTTACTCAACGTACTGACCGGGTTATATGACCTCGTCAGATGAAACTGCCAAGTTTCAAAATAACCAAAATTAGAACTGCATAGAAATATATGACAGACTCATAACCATGAGTGCTGAATACTTTTCTATGATTGCAAGTTGTTTTGTATTAATCCAAAAATTATTCGACTAAGTTTCGTAGAAAATGTTATTCCTCTTGGTTGAAGCATGAATTAGAGAGAAATTGCTTTCTCTGGTTGGTGTAATGTGTTTATGTAATCAGTTGTTTGGGGATCAGGGGAATCACCATACAAAGCTAGATTCATAGCTGGTTCTAGAAGCTGCACCACCAAGCTTCTTTCAACCCTGTTGATCATGACGAGGGCCCTTCAGGAGTTAAAAGCATTTTGGGAAAGGTATTGCGCCACTATTTCTAAAAACTCTGGCGTTGAATGTATGTGGATATTGAAAAACTCAAAATGTCTTACGGAAGAACTTGATGCTAAAGGTCACATAACGTATAGACATGTATCCAGATGGGATTTTTCGACTCTCTATACCACAATCTCTCATCAGGACCTTATTTACCGTCTAAGTTCATTAATAGTATCTGTGTTCAAGAAAACTGATCGTAGATATATTAATGTCGGAAGCCATAAAGCTTTCTTTAGCTCTACTACATACAAGAGATATCATTCATGCGATGTCTCTTTGTTTATAGAGTTGCTTGAATTTCTCATTAAAAATATCTATGTGAAATTTGGCAACACGATATATCAACAGCGTATAGGTATTCCAATGGGTACTAATTGTGCACCCCTGTTGGCTGACCTGTATCTGTTCTCTTATGAATATGACTATATGCAGGCGCTTTCAAAAACCGATCCATTCAAAGCCCGTTCCTTCTCATTCACCAAACGCTATATAGACGATCTTCTCGCTGTGGATAATCGCTATATAAATGACGCAGTGAAGGATATATATCCACCTTCACTGGATTTGAAGGAAACTACAGATAACCCTACAGGCACATCATATTTAGACCTATATCTCTATAAAAATGAAGCGGGCCTTCTCTCTCGTCGACTGTATGACAAAAGAGATGATTACAATTTCGACATCGTAAACTATCCCTTTCTGGACAGTGATATTCCAGTGGGACCTGCATATGGCGTATACATATCACGCCTAGTAGCATTTGCTAGATCCTGTGTTAAATGTGACGATTTTAATCAACGTCACAAAACATTGTTGCACAAACTTATAAAACAGGGCTACACCGCCAAGCGCCTCCACTCAAATTTGGCGATACATATCGCATGCTGATAGCAAAATACGAACGTAGCGTGCAAGATCTATGGCGTTACGTTTCGTAACTTGTGTATAATTCTGCTTAACCCGGGGCTAGGGGCCGTATGAACCCATGTACTTCAAGATCCTCATGGTGCTCATATGAACAGCCACAATCAAAGCGTGACTGAGATACATCATTCTTTAGGTGACGACTTTGCAACGAATATTATGGATTAGGAATACTGATCAGCGATACGGATTTGATATTTTTGGAACATCATGATGTCTTGCCGGCATCATTGAAAACTGTTGACCGCTTCTCTCTTGCAGGAAACAAGCCTACGTTTATGTATACTATGATTGTCTTTTTGAATTTGGTGCTAATACTGTTATATGGAATATAGAATAGGTCTTTGGATTATGGACGCGGATATTCTCTAATGGACGACGGCTGAATTATGAATGACGGACCAGACGCTTGTAATTTCCCACCCTGGGATATGTATTAAACTAAGGAGTTGTAATGAAGTTTCCATTCAGCACGACTCATTGGGACCGTGCTCCATATTTGGTAATACTGCTGAGACCGTACCTGAAAACCAAAGAACGGGGCAATGGTCTAAGGATAAAAACTTATTCGTGAATTGATTTTCACCCTTGTTACAGAATAATACAGAAAATTTTATATCTATATAAAGAACATATTTACAAATAGAATTCCCGGCGTTATGTGAGTGGAATAACAACTGCACCCACACAACATATAAACGCTTCTTTATAAATTTCACAATCTCACTCTGCCTTCACTACTCACTAAACATGATATTTTGAATGTATTTGGATTATTCCAATATATCATGACAGCCGTTTTACTCCCACCATTCTGAGCTATGGACATACATATCCATCAAAGTTCTCGAAATTGATTCATTTAAATGATTAAATGGTAGAGTAACTATGTAGATCTGTTTTAACCATGTCAGGTACGGTCCCAGCAGTATTACCAAATATGGAGTTATGTGTTGATTATTGGTGATTTGTTTATTTCATAAATAAATGGAACCGGATACCAGAGAAGGAGCTATACTGTTTCGACGTCAGTCGAGGGTGATATAAACAATAGAACGTGGAGATATTTTGCGCTGTTGATTGGTTGTCAACTCAACCAGATTATTCGGCCACGAGCCCCGTGAAATTTGAATTCATGTCATCGACACTCTTCGTCTTATTATTTTTACGAGACTCGAAATATCCGGGATCTCTGCAAAATTTCGTACAGAACAGAGTCGATGCAGTAAAAGGATCAGATCCATTTGCGCAAGAGTGGATCTAATTTAAAACAGATTGACGGATTAATTCTCCTTCTGTTCAATACGTTTAAAGATATTATACATGACAAAAATCCAGTCAAACCATGAAGCAATTTGTTCACAAAGCACGTCTGTGGAGGTGTGTATGTGTGTGTGTGTGTGTTTGTGGGGGGGGGAGGGGGGGGGGGAATTATCTTGGATCTATCGGGTCTGCCTCGATGTAACCCGACTGCAGATTCTCGCCACTGGATTGTTGAGTTACAGATCTAAATGACATTAATCGGTCTGCATGTTCTATTTACTGCAGACAAAATTACCAAAGAATGACAAATAGCCGAAAATTGCTCCTAAATGTGGGTTATTTGAGCTATAACCCAGAACTCATAACCTTGGTAAATGTTCTCGGTGTAATTCATATTCATACCCTGTGACTAATACATACATCAACGCTGTGATGAAAGACATACATAGCCTATTATTATAGTAATTACATTGGCATAATCTTTCTGAAGTTTGGAGACCCGTTAAATAAACAGTAATAACAATGCAAATAAAACTATATAGCAATGAAATGACATATAATAACGGGCGAGCCGTTGAATATTGAGGACAATTTGATGTCACAGGAAATATGAGAGTTTTTAAGTGAAAAATCATCAGTTTTATCATCCGCTGACATGAGATGGGGGGAGGTAAAGTGTATATAGGGTTGAATTTTTGCCAAATTGGTCATATTGAGGGTAACTCGCAAAAACACCTTTGTTGGAGATTTTTACATCCACGATGGTTTTCCTTCAACTGAGGCTTAATTGGCACTATGGGCTACGTTTGTGAGTTATCCACGTCCCATTTGCTTATGCATCGATGAGCCTATTATTTGATTCGGGATCAGATTGTTAAATTTTAGTGCTTAAAGTGCACACGATGCTTATTACGTCTTTACACTTCAAACCAGCTCTTGGCAAAATGTTCAATGAGGTTGTTTTCTTAATATTGGACCCTACTATAGATGCCTGCAGCCGTGATTTGATGAGAGACTGTTAAATCGGGCATACATTTATTACCAACACAAGGAAATGTCAATCCGATCGTTAAAATTATATTCTACTTCACTCTGCAGTTGACATTTGCATCCATAAGTGTTATCTCTTGCTGAACTATATGTATAAAGCCAGTCATATGCCAAATTCGACGGTTGTATGTTTTCCAACAAACTCAGAACAGTTCATGTCATCTGTATTACAGCAGCTAGTACGGATGATGGGGCGAAGACTGGACGTGAAGAATCTTCAGGAAACTCTTTCATTGGCCGAAGTTTCTTCCAATTTTATTCACAAGCCATTGAATATGCCGGATTTCTATTCGAAAATTCGACCAATCAAATGTTTTAACACTTGAAGATCGACCAATCAAATGGTTTAACACTTGAAGGTATCCCATGATGCACTGCTGTATCTGTAAAACTCCATTGAAATTTTGAAATTACTCTTCGTAGAGATCACTCCGCACTAGCTACTCGTCACTGATCCCATGTATCGTCTGAGCGTTCATACTTTCATCGTCAAAATATCTGCTAAAAAGTTTTAATCATCCAAAAGTCTGCTTCCACTGAATCTAGCGAACTTATATTCTTGATTTATTTTTGCATTTCCGATTAATATAATGTGAAACTTACCATATTTGTGTGATCAATCCCAGCGTAACGAAAGCTACACGTTCAAATTTAAGACAGAAATATTCGAAACAGATTAGAGATTCCATACATTGGTGGTTGTGATGTGATCGTAAACGTTGTCATAGACTTTGGAGAATTCTCACAAAATATCACGGGACTATTTGCTAGAGCTACGCTACTCCGGTCACGGTCTGGTGCCCCTGTGACGAGGTCGTTCTTTTGGGCTTGTTCAGCTGAAGTTCCAAATAGAATTATCTCAAACTTGACACGTAAATGGGTTACAATATTACACATGATCACGGGTGAAATTATACCAATTTAAACTTAAGTCATGTTATTTGAAATATACTAGCTCTGGAGGATTAGCGACTCTTAGTAGAAATATACTAGTCAGGAGGATTAGAGACTGTCAGAAGGAATATACCAGTCAGGGGGATTAGCGAATCTTAGAAGAAATATACTAGATAGGGGGATTAGCGACTCTTTTGGATTACGCTGCATATGTTATTCTAACCTATATATTTATTTTGCGCTTGAAAACAAAAATAATAAAAAACTCAGAAAGGATGTCATTCTGTGGCTTAACAACTGAATAATATTGTTTGGCAGTAAATGATCTTGAGGGAATTTATCAACAATTTTTCAATAAATTGGACATGCTGTTCATCATTTTTTTTTCTTCCTCTTCTTGATGCGGAAGTAAGTGGTATCTAGATTGTTTGTCTCGATGTGTACGGTAAATCCGATACAATGTGAACGTGGTGTGGCATGAATCAAATATTCGATGATAGAGTCAATATTTTTCCTGGCTTCGCCTCAAATCCTGTTTGTATCTGCAAATGTTGTTTGACATGGACTTCTTCTATTGCCGAGACATGTTACATGTATTTCAACCGTGAGTGTTTATTCTATTGATTTTTCCTATGTTTCAGCAAAATATTTAAATGAACGACTTTACTGCAAAATAAATCGTTTTCTATTATTTATTGATACTATATGAGCATGAAGTACTGTATTCCTCTTAAGTCAAATACTGTATTGATTAGTAATACTTCGTAGTTCCCTATCTTGACCCGCTGTCACACCGAATCCATGTTTATATTTCGTTCAAAGCACGAACATGTATGTTGACTTATTTATTGTATTTACCGAAGCAGCTCTAGTTACGCATGCGTAACACGAACCAGAGAAAATATATATGCATAAGCCGAACGCTGCCACACAACTGTGCTTGACGATTATTTGGCAAAAAGTTGAAGACGAAACAAGTACATATATTCATTTTTGGTCCGCTTTAGCTATAGTTACCCTCTCTTCTCATTTTTCTTCTGCTAGCATTGCCTTTTTCTATTTAGTTCCATACTGTTTTAACAGTAATATACTTTAATATACTTTGATATAGTATAAATCTACATTTTCGAGTTGCAATTATTGCACGATGCGGGTGAAATCATTTTTCTCAACATGAAAATCGATCATGGGAGCTCAGCTGGTCGTGCCGCCGGTACCCTATACCTTGTCAGTGACGTCATCACCGGAAGTGACGTGATCGCACGCATGTACCCCCGCCTGGCGGTGCTGCCGGTAACCTATATCTTGTAGGATATAGGATGCCCCACATGATCCGCATGTACATAAAAAACACTACCACGTGTGCACTGCAAACCGGGACAATTAATCGTGTTGATTATCTCTGTCAATAATTTGCAATAGTATTTCATATAATGCGCATCTTCCTGTTTTGCATACACTATTGACCGCTTCCCTCTTGTAGGAAACCATATTTTATTATTTTTATTTCATAGAGATTTGGAACTGGTGCTAACTGTCCTACGAAATAGGTCTTTTTGATTATGGACGACGGCTGAATATTGAATGTCGGATCTGACGCTTGCTAACCGAAATAATATCTCGGTCTCAATGAGGCACGAATAAAAAATAGATTTATTTCTGAATAACGCAGCAAATATTGCCAGTTGGGGTCGCGCTAAGTGTTATGTTTCCGGTGTTTTACTGTTTTATGTTTCTGTAGTCTAATAGACAAATAGAGGCAAATGGACGTACAACAGTCTTGTGACAATTCTGCGACTAACGGAACTTTCCGTTAAGACATTTGCGACATCAATCGACATTGTAATTAATATTTCCCCACACTGTTCCTTATTTATTGATGGATATCATAGCTAGGGTAAACTATTTAACTGTAGATTTTTGAGATGTCCTTAATATTTCGCAAGACGACAATCTCTTTGGAATGTGAAGGTATATGACAGCTAGAACAGCTCTCCACACTCTTGATATCACACAGAACTGCAGGCGCCTAACACTTCCACAGCAGAAATAATCTTAGTGAGAAGAGACGAGAAATTGAGTGCACTGTATTGATAACTTCTTTCTTTCACTGTTGCCATAATCCTCCGTGACTTATTGCTCTGTCAAGGTTTCCGATGCCAGGAAGCAGAACCAAGTCATCAGTGGGAAAGTGTCGCCGTCACAGGAAGTCTTAAGGGAGTCGTCCGAACTTGGGCCCAGTGCTATCCCCCGACCGACAAAAGATATGTAGTCTCAGATATAAGCTTCTATTGATTTCGAGCATTGACTTATCAGATTGATGGTCGTCCATGATCGTTTCTCTCGGCCTGTCTCGAAGCTAGGAAATATTGTGATGAGGCACTTCTTGATTAATGCTTATCCCCAACACGAAGGATTGTACGGACGATTATTGCAGGAATTTAAAATATCGATATCTTCACAATAGGGATCAACTTGAAGGACAGCCAATCTGGGGAAAACTTTCACTCCATACTAAGGAAATTGATATATGATTCCCACTGTCATGCACGAAGTCTTGCTGTGTGTGTCCTTGTTTTAACATTATGTCTCAATGTAAGCTATAGGTCCTTCAGGAGTGCTCGAATGAACATCCATTATCAAAGTATGACTGAGATGAGATGATCAAAGCGTGACTGAGATAATAAAAGCGTGACTAAGGTGATGACGGCCTGACTGAGATGACCAAAGAGTGACTGAGATCAAGAAGAAAGCGTGACCGAGATGATCAATGGATAATTGAAAGATGCCTTGAATCTCGAAAACGACTCGAAAATGAATTTTGATGAAAGAAAGCCGATCAGTGATTAGGATTTGACTTCAGAAAAACCATGGCACCTTGTCTGAATCACTAAAATATTGACTGATTCCACCTTAAAATACACTATTCGGATTTCACCATGGTTGTTAAATATAGCAGCCTTGGCTTAGAAGGATCATATATTTTGATCGATCCTTAGAATAAATCCTTTGCCCTGGCGGCGTCGCTGGTATTTGACCTCAGGGTTCAAGCATTATTTGATGAGAGAACCGTTTGGGGGTTTTTTCGATGCTGGAACCGTGTTTCCGGACAATATATGCCGTAACCGCAACAACCAGCCCGCCAAGTTTGGGCTAATTCTATTTATACTGAACGCAAGAGAGTGCACGAGAGGGAAATACATTTCCAAGTAAGACGTGCAATCGATCAAAGTTGTCCCCGAGAGAGTTGGTTCCGTCTACGAGACGCGCTTTAATCAACAGAGAATATTGATGATTTGCGAGTAATTACAGTTACCGCGGCAAAACAAACAAACCCTAAACACTGAGATTTCTCATGGATGTCTAAAGCTTGATTGACCCTCTCGAAAATTAGAATTCCATATCAGCGTAACATTGGAGAAAAGCCAATAAACGTCAACGTATGCAGACTGAATTTGTTCCCGACTAGTCGAATATCCGGTGTTTGCTTTTACCGTCCTGGTCGACTCGCTGTAGCTTTTAAAGTGAGTCCAGTATCCTTCTAAATAGACCAGGAGAGGCCGATTTAGAAGGATTTGTTTAGAATGTAAGCTTATGACACTGCAACGTGATGTTGTACTGTGTACCAATTTACAGCTGGAAATAAACCCTCAGAACCCTGACCATGATTTTCTGTCTCTAGAGTGGGATCCATTCCTAAATTTAATTAATGTTATCGTAGCGTTCGGAACGGAGAGCCAATTTATAGGCCATCGTTGCTTGTTGGCCTTATCAGTATAGGTCCAGGTTAAGAAGAAGCCGTGCACTGTCGGAGACCTATTATTCTAGATTATTGGCCTGGCTTTTGATTGAAGCTCATTTCATCGCCACTCCACGCAGACAATTCAATTTTCTAGGAGTCCTTCGATCTGCCAGCTATGGCGCTCGTGAATAGAGCAGACGGCCAATCATACGATCACCGTCGCCTACGATGTAACGTTCTGGTTGCCAAGCTGCTCTCGTGTGTTGTTTTTCACAGCGCTATTCACTCGCTTCAACTTGATTGTGATTGATGATGAGCTAGCGTAAATTCGTTCTCAAGTTTTAGTTGTTTTCTGTTGAAACGATGTCTGTAGCAATTGAACAGAATTATATTTTAAATGTCACTGACTTTTTTATGAAATTAAATTATATTTCAACACTGTTCTTTAATTCGCGTTGGTATTTGGCAAGATACAGATAACGTATTTTATACATCAGAATGTTACTTGCTTGGTAATTTTTGCAGAACTAGTGCAATGTTCAATTCCAAGTTGTTTTCTCAACTCGCGAACCATCTTACCCTCAATTCCCTGTTGGGACTGCTTTCTGTTGATCGATCGATAGCTACTCAAATCGATGGAGTACAAGAACAAGCCATACACTAATAGTCCCCAGCTTCAACTGATCTTATCTAAAGGCATCATTGTTTCACGTGGGCTCATCGCCCTTTGGGACATACCTGATCTTGTATTGGCGAAAAGACGACAATATGACACGATTGTTCTGGCATCGCATTCCCCACGAGGAACCCTTCGGGCCACTGATAATTTCCAGCGTCAGCTGATCCTCTCCGAGAATGTTCTGCAGAAAAATTTGATTATTAGGACAAAAATATCATTTGGAGAGAGGATTCTGTCCTTAAATCAATTTAAGCCCGAAGACGTGTCCTGCTGCCTTACACGAAAACGCTTTATCGGTGCGATGAGGCATACTGTTCATGATGCATGTACCAGTATACTATACTTTGCAGTATCTTTATAATTCTATATTTGAACTTCAATGATACAATGTCCACTACAAACCTAGATGTATATAATTAGATATTTTGTGTTAGTGTGCAACTGCTGTAGTGATGCCAAGGTTTTTTTTTATTTTAGTCTGGACTCGAAGACGTCATAAGAGAGCAATACATTAATTAATTATAAATAACTATACATTCCTATTGTATGACGCGATACAATATCATTGGCAGCATGGAGCGGTTTGGGAATGCTTCCAGATTGCATACTACCGACGTAGCAATTGTCCTTCACATATGAATATGCCATAATTGTCCCAATCGATATCACCAATGCATGTACGGGACTGGGATATCTTCGAATTCAGAAAGATGATTCTTGGCTGAATGGTTCACATTTGTGTAAGCATCCAATGTATGCCAAATTAGTTTTCAACAATACAAATCAGCTGCTGGATATCGGTACATGAAGTGGTCTCTGTCCATCGCATACATGTATGGATGTGTCAAAAATGTGTGGTTTTTATGGATAGTTTAGAATCGGGGTTATGTTGAATTGAGAACCAGATAAGACATGATAGAAAATCCCTTTTGCAAACCGTTATTGTTCAAGTGTACAGGAATATTTTATAGGAATACATACACGTATGAACAGTTTTAGTACTTATTATTTCAGCCTTACTCTGTTTTATGACTATTCCCAGCCCAATTACGTATGTAATCGCACATCCCTGGTATCCGCTCTAAATCTGTCCAGACCTCCGCACACTGAATTGTTTTACTCATATATAACTGTCATTTAATTTCAGCCTTCGCACATTTATGCCGGAGTCAGTGCCCGCATGACCCCACGCAGAGGATTATGGGATGCATCGGAAGAATGGACGATTTGGGATTTGGGGTATCTAAACCCGACGAAGTACATCCTTGGGATTATGAAAGAACAAGAATGGTTTGCGAGTAAGTATCTATAACAGTAAGCAAAAATACATAGCGACAAATAGAGTAAGAGTTCATATATTTTAATTTTATATGATTGAATAAACAGTTTAGAGTCCTCCAGATGTGATGGAATATTCTCCCACTAAAATACCAGCGCAATAGTCCTTCAATTCATTAACCATTTAACTATTCTTTCATATAATATTTCACCGGTGCTACCGTGCAGGAATATTCCATAAAGTTTGATGGAGTATTTCTAGTGTAGACTATGGAGGCTAGCCTCGTACACTATATGAAACGATGCATCTTCCGGTTCTATATGCTCCTGTGGCAATTTCCGGTTTCGTAATCTTTGGCAATTTCCTATTCCTTTGTAATTTCCGAGTTCGGAATCTTACGTACTTAACGAGTTTGGAATCTTTGGTAACTTCTGAGTTCGGAAGTTTGGGCAATTTCTGAATAAGGAACCTTTGGTAATTTCAAATTTCCAGATTCGGTATCCTTGGTATCCTCAGAGTTCGAAATTTTTTATGATAAAGGAGATTAGAACCTTTTGTAATTTGCTATTTCAGAAAATCTGGTAATTAAGAGTTAGGAACTTTCGATAATTAACGATTTTTGAATCTTTGGTAATTCCGATTTCCGAATTTTTACAATTACGAGTTCGGAAACATTATCATTTCCGAGTTCAGAAAGCTTTGGTAATTTCCGAGTTCGAAATCTTTGGTAATTCTCGAATCATACAAAATGGCTGCCATATTTGGAAACGATGAGTCTAAAATCATATTGAGAGAACTAATCTCTCCATAGATGCAAAAGCAGCTTTTCGGTGCGCTATACATACTTACTTTACCTTCACAAAGTATTAACACCAGTCCCATACACAACTATTATAGTCTTAAGATAACAAGACAAGTACTTTCTGTGTGTATCGAGGAAAAGCATATGTAACTGGTAGAAGTCAAAAGAATGTGCATTAAATAAACATATAGACAAGAAGAGGAGAAAAAAGAAAGACAGGAAGTGTGCACATTAAAAACAATGAGTATCTTCTTAATCAGTGGAAAGCTTTACCTTGGAGGAATCAATCTATATTTATCTTAGTGCCAAACAAATACAAGACAAAGTAGGTCTGAGACACCCGTCGATAGATAAACACGTTTGTGGGCCTGGAGATGGTACTACGAATTGCTGTTGAGATGGAGGTATATTTACAGGAGATAGGTGAAATACAATCCTCTCGTGCATTCTTGTCTGCCACACAGCTGGCGTGAACTCCATGTTGGATGGATGGATGTACGTATGTGATAGGTCTGAACACAATAGGCCGTGGTACAATCCCTGAGAACTACTGTACTACTGTACCGTTGTTTTGGTATGGAGATAGTTTTCTCTCCATCAATTAAATCTCCGGCTGAGTGTCGATGTAGCTGATGATATGGACAGCTGAGTACATGCCATTACTAGAGTTAATGTCTCCACACGAGCAAGGTGGCAATATCCGTCCGACGAGCAATCCATTTTAACGACACCGCCTACTGGTGATTACACGCATATCTTTTGCTCTATACCGAGTATTCTCTTCAAAACTTCAACGTTTCGACTAGGATGGAGGAAGATGGGTATTCTTTGTTCACTTTACCAAATTTCAACTATTTTTATGCCAGAATGTGGCATATTGTAAAATTAGAACAATTTGGTCGATATCATTTTGGGGAAGATGCCAGTGTGCAAACTGAACCAACGGATCCCATATTTTCTGTGATATAAGGTGCTGAATCAGCAAGAGTAACAACAACACCTCAAACTGTACAGCCAATTTGTGGTCGTAAGTGAAGAGACAAAAACAAAACTTCAGACTTTCCAAACAAACAATTTGTTGTTGACCTGAATTTTCATTGAAGGCCGGATTGTCTGGTTATTAAATGAATATTATGATTTACCCAATATTTGTCAATTTCCTTTTCAATCTGGCCAATAAACACCGGCTATGTGAGTATTATTACTCTTTGTTAGTTAAATGGGTGGATCTGGGACCCCCTTCTCCGCAGCCTGCCTTCGTCAGACATCAATCCAAGGTCTCTGGGTTACTTCTGTTTGAAGTGAATGCCACACTCGTGTCATAGTGATATATATCGTTATCCACGTATATATACATAGCTGCAGTATCAATCACATCCTCTCAAGCCAAATTACTGATCTGCTAATCTGTCAAAATCTCATGATCTTGTCAGGTTTTGACTAATGGTAGCTTGGTATTATACTGATGCCGTCTATCACTGACCTGGGAAGGTAAGGACTATATGCCGGCAGCAAATGTCGAGCATGTGTTGTATGCATCTATACTCACTCTGCGGCCACGCAAACGTAACACGCACACTCCAAGTTAGGGGCATATTTCGACATCTGATACCCAATAACGAGCATGCGGTAGAATTTATTACAGCCACGTTAATCCCAGTTTGCAGTTGTCTCGAAATTATAACGAGATTAATTTGATGGGAGCATTTCCCATGAAGCCATCTCTCTTAAGACGCAAGTATAGTACCGGAACTCGGAATATCTTTGTCCATCTTCCACTTCCTTCCAATCCCTTCCTTCTAATCTCAGTAAACTCGGTTATGATATCAAGGAATATTATATTAAACGCAACATTAAAAGGATATCTCATATCATCGCTATATAAATTCCGTGCGAATTTCAAACTACACCTATCAGCCAATCAGATGGCTATATGAGAGAAACACATTTAAAATAACTCCCCTTGTATTTCCCCGGTCTGCCTACTTGGTTTATCTATTTTATCTCTTCCTGCCTATCTCGCAACGAATCTGTGATCATATTTTCGTGGGTACAAGTCATGTTCATTGGAGATTGAATAATTAAGTTATGTATTATATTGTCTAATGGCAATGAAAATTATTTCTGTTCTACAGAAGAGATTCGTTCCATCACGCTATAACTTGCGCCGAAGATGTCGTGATAAAATGTCCAGAGAAAAATGGTCAACTGAAGAAATACATCGACATAGGAAACATGCGAGATGCAGTAGAGTAAATGTGCCAAGAAGTGGAAGGTAAGTGTGAAAGGAAATATCCTCAATGATGCAATAACAGTGGACATGGAAGCAGGGTCCTGGTCCGGGGTGACGCTTCTCTCTATGCTATAAGATATAGGGATATATGATGGGGTTGTTATCGATTAATTCCCTATTGACAATGGAGGAAGCAGTCAAGTGATGTCCTAAGGACAATAAGGAGAGCAGTCGATCAATTTCCTAAGGACCAGGGATGGACCAATTTTCAACACCAATGCTTCATTAGGCACAGGGAAGTTCACAGTTGAAAAGTGCAAAACATAAGCTGAGAAAACACGAGTTGACTACAACTTATTGCAAATGCGATGGCGCAGTAATTGGGAGACACATTGGTTTTGTCTGGTCGGAAGAAGATACTGTACACGGTGGGAGATATTCGGTTTAATGTCACACTCTGTTATTTCACGCATATGGTGACAGTTTGAATGGTGGAGGAAGCCGAAGTACCCAGAGAGAACCGCCGCCCGACGGCGATACCGTACGGTACCTCCCTGTCAAAAATACAGTTTTCGAACCTCCGGTGGAAGATATCGAGTTAAACAGAAATATAATTACTCTGAACGAGTGTTATATCTTACTATCTTTCAGCAATGAAGCCACATGTAAGATGTATGCACGAACAACTTGACCATGTACGGAGGTGTGCAAGACGTCAAAAGGAAGTTTTCGATGTAAAACTGAAATCGGCTGGAGGAGATGAAAGCAAGAGAATGGAAGCTGTTTGCAGGTAATGTCCAAATGCTCATGCACCTGTTCGGTATTTTCGTCTTACTGGAATTGTAGAGTCAGTTTATCAGTCAATCGTATTCTAAAACGTGTTACTGTATAAATGCCTCAGAAGATGATTTGTTTGTGTTGTTAACATTAAAATTGATAAAGTGATTACTATTTCAATTATATTTCAGTCATTTATCTTCTGTTACTTGGAGAATAAAACTCCATTATTTAATTTTACAGTGTCACGTAAAGTCATCTGTAGTCTATTTTGATTTTATTTGAACGAAACACAAATCTTTCTTTGTAGTTTTACCAATAATGTTTACGGCTGTCAAGCAAATCCAGTTCGGCATCATTGTGGAGAGGCTCCTGCCAAATTCCTGCTCAATTTCATGAGTGCATTCCGACCGCCATCTTGTCCACCACCAGATGGCGTGGAAAATTCAGCGCAGCAGTTTCGTACCGGAAGTCTGTTTTATTTCATTTGGATATTGACGTCTACAATATTTGTGCATAGCTTGACTACATTTTGGTTATGATCAGTCTTGAATATTTCGTAATTTCATTAGTTCACTCTCTATTCGTCCGATTCCTTCATATACCTATCGTCGGCAGTATGACTTTTGTACCAGTTCACCATAAAAATGTGTCCAAGTTATTGTCCGTTTTTCTCCGTGAAGACAAATATCTGATGTTCGTTTGGTATCGTCATAGTACCGTCATTCTTCTTGGATATGCGCAGAGTTAAAATGGCATTCTTGGAGATTATGAACAGTTCTTACTGCCTGATTGTGATTTTCATTCATGCAGCAGACCTTTGCTTCGAATTATCTCCTCCAGTTTATATAATTGGACGAACTTATCTTCAGGTACTCGAAGTGCGTTAACTTAAATTAACTATGGATGGAGACCGTATTTCCATCTTGAAGTATTCAATGGATCCGGTGTTATAGATTCATCACAGTGCACTAATGGGACAACCCGTCTGAATTATGGTCATATAGGCCTACATTAACCTTCCATGACAGGAAACATGGGATTTTACAGTCCAGCCTGAAACGTATACCGGTATGGTCGGATCACCACAGCTTGGCAGGGATTGTCTTACCATTAGACCAGATATATGCCTTAAACTTGCAGAGTACATAACGACAGTGTGTCCAACACGATCTAGGGTAGTTTGTTCACTCCTAGAATAAAGTGAGGTACGAGCGCCATCTGGTAGCATAGTGAGGAGCTTTTGAAGACAACGTTAGCAAGTACCTTGTGTGATCTTCGGTGATTTGTGTTCTCCGGGACACGCAGCATCTGCTTTTGGATGCACTGGATCACGATTATTGGCCCCCACTTTGTATGATCTGGAAGTTCTGGAAGTGTTGCATTGCGTTTCTCTGACCTGTCGAACACGTGGACGCAACAGAATATTAATGGCGACCATACGATTCCTAAGTGGGTAGCAGATGTGTAATAGGATATCCACATTGAACTCATCTGATATTCCTGGAAACTTGGCTCGGTGGAAAATCGCCATTGCTTCAATGTTCGAGGAATTGAAATGGCGAATAATTTTTTAAAACGATATTCAATCATATTCGTGCTACAATTCAGACATACTTTTGAGGTTTCATATTGTATTTTAATGCTAGATTCATACATATTTTTCTACAGGTAATGAAATATGAATGTTACCCGGGTTTCGGAAAGAAACCAGCAACTCCGGATTAAAGTTCAGTCATTTATTCACATGGTATTTGGACGGAAAGGTATTCTGTTGTTACATGAATCAATGTTGACCGGTAACCAAAAAGGGTGACAACCGGACCTGTAAGAACCAAGATTATACCAAATATTAATATACAAGGTCGACTAAGCTCATATTGACTGACTGGACAATTATAGGGTTAAAGTTATATAAACTGAATTTCCCTTAAAGTCATATATAACTCTGAGCACAAATCTCATATCAGCAAACATGTCTGCTTCATGTACCAATGACATACCTGAAGAAACATACTGTGGTTAAATAGCACTGGTAATTGATTACCAAAAGTACAGGATGCATGTTTATAACATATTCAACCCTTACCTAAAGTACCAATACACACATAGTATCATGTAGTTCATTACAGAAATAACTCACCCTGATATACCATCTATGCAGAGTGGAAGACAGGACATAAATCACAGAGACTTCCCTCAGTTCATGGCACATGGCAGCATAACACACTGTAATCTACAATCCAAGTAATACTAGGTATCAACCTATGCAGAGCATAAACATTAGTTGGACCAATCCGGTCTAATTTGAGTTTTAGTCGGACTCATGACAATAATTTGGTACCGGAATTACCCTACATCTGAAGTTCATAACAGCGGTTGTGTACGCATATTAGGTATTATTACATAGCGTGAAAAATAGAATTACATAGCGAGACAAATATAATTACATGTCATGAAATGACGTAATTGCTGATCAAAGGTCAACAAACCGAAACTAGCGAAATTAGTATCACTTTAGCGTGAATATATAGGAATCAGTTATATGAAAATAAACATCGTACTCACAGTCTATGATTACAGTACTTGGACCAACGTAGTGTTCATATATGTTTACAAAATAGTGGAATGTTTCTCCGACAAACACGCTCTGGTTTATCACAGCCCGCCATTTTACAGGAAAAGAAAGATCATGCCGCCTGGCGGCGAGTACGTGAATTAGCTATCATATGAAGCAGACGGTATAAGGGACATAATAACGTTTGTCTTACAGAATGTAGCTTTCAGGGGATATAACTCTAAGCGTCAAATAAACATTGCCCACACACTCCCCTGCTTAATTCGAAAGTCCCTTTCGACCGTTACACCACAAACATTTGTCAGTATACTAGCATAGCACTAATTACTCATGACCAGGAGTTGAACTATCTAACAACTTCCCGGCTTCTCGCATGAGCCGAACAGTCAACTCCATTATCGCATCTTGATATGGTCGGCTGTCTGAAGCGACAGATTTGTTAGTGTCCGTAGATACTGGCGATGCTTCAGAACAATCGACTTCAACAGAGTTACTCTGGTAAACAGAACGGGGCTCTCTAAACGGATTAGTGTGCCTCCCTGCATTCTGTCTGGTAGTTCTCCTAAGAGTAGGTGTATGTCCCTGAGCAGCTGCCGGCGTAGCACCGATTTCAGGCCTACGTACAGAGTGAGCTGGTGCCATTTGATAGGCAATTTCCATGTCTGAGTCCGAATCTGTGTCTGTGGTCTCATGCCTGGTGACTTGTGGATCCCGTGGATCTGTTTCTGGTACAACAGGCTCTTCTACTACTGTGGGTTGAGGACATACCCGAAGTTCAGTCCGATGAACTTGACGCGATTTACCGGATCCATCTGCTGGTTCGATCGTGATAACCGGATCATCCATGTCTACAACCTTGTAGATCTCTGGTCTCCATTTGTCTGCTAGTTTACATCGACCCCAAACTTGATGGTTGCGGTACCTCACACGCTGTCCAATCTGGAGTTTGTCTGTATTACACCTTTCAGAAGTGCGGACTCGCTGGCGTGCAGCCAGGTCGTGGAGATGCTCCCCTGCTTTTTGCCAAGCATCTCTAAGCCTTGTTTGGTGTTCTTCGAGCCATCCTCCAATTCCACTGCCAACACTGATAGTTGCGTCAGCAGCCCCTAACAGGAAATCCACTGGCAGCCTCGGGTCCCTGCCAAACAGAAGGTAGTAGGGGGAGAATCCCGTTCCAGAGTGAGGGGTGGCGTTATACACATAGACAAGTTCAGCGAGATGTTCAGTCCACCTGCGTTTCTTTGCTGGGGGAAGGGTGCAGAGCAAGTTATGGAGGGTTCTATTAAAACGCTCGCATTGTCCATTCCCCTGCGGGTGATAGGGCGTGGTGCGGCTCTTAACGATCCCGTAAAACTTGCATAGTTCTTGGATGAGCTCACTCTCAAAATTGCGGCCTTGATCAGAGTGCAGCCTCATGGGAACTCCAAATCGGGTAAACCACTCTTTGACTAGAACCTTTGCAACAGTGGTGGCTGTCTGGTCACGCGTGGGCACTGCCTGAGTAAATTTGGTAAATATGTCGGTAAGTATGAGAACGTTTTCACGTCCATCTGAGCTTTTCTCCAACAACGTAAAGTCAATTGCCAGGACCTCCAGTGGTCTACTAGCTTGTAAGGAGCTCATGGTCACTTTTATACCTGGTTGTGGCAACTTGGCTATCATACACCGTTCACATTGTTGACAATGTTGCTCAATGTCGCGTCCCATTCCTGGCCAGTATACACGTTTTCGCGCCAATGCCAGTGTCCGTTCTATGCCTTGATGACCTGCTTGTTCATGAAATCCTTGCATTGCCTGACTACGCAGAGTTAGCGGAAGCACCACCTGGTGAGTTTCTCCAACTGTAGAATCAACTATTTTCCGACACAAAACCCCATCACCACCCACACTGAATTTATTCCACTGCCGTAGAAGCAATCCAAATTCCTGGGTTTCCTGGGACTTCTCATCCTTCGATGGTCGTTTGTTGTCGGACAAACAGATAAGTAGCTTATTAATAGACTTGTCAGCCCGTTGATGCTGAGCCAGTTCAGCGCCACTCAGGAATGGCACAGCCAAAACATTATTCACAGAAGCCACCACGCTCGAAGGTAATTGGGACTCTCCAGCAACCGTTCTATGGAGATCTTCCGGCAACAACGTTCCAGCCGTGATAGCAAGGATATCCTCGACCTCCTCTGGTTCATCCAGCATCCCAGGTCTCCTAGACAGACTATCTGCATTCCGGTTAAGGCGACCAGGTTTGTATTTGATGTCAAATGTGTAGCTTGCCAGTTGCGAAGCCCAGCGTTGCTCTACTGCGCCCAGTTTAGCTGTCGTTGTCAAGTAGCTTAACGGGTTGTTGTCTGTGTACACCGTAAACACTTGGCCATAGAGGTAATCTTTCAATTTATCTACAACTGCCCATTTAAGTGCAAGAAGTTTAAGGCGCATCGAACTGTAGTTGGTAGCATTCCGTTCCGACGGCCGTAGTCCACGACTTGCATAAGCCACCACCCTGGATCTCCCATCTTGGACCTGCGACAGTACTGCGCCCAGGCCCTGCAGACTAGCATCTGTTTCCAAGATGAAGGGCTTTGTGAAGTCTGCAAACCCTAATACCGGTGAAGAGGTGAGTTTATCCTTCAACTGTTGAAAGGCTGTTTCATGTTCAGCACCCCAATCTAGTTTCCTTGATTGAGTGCTTGCAACTAAGGTGTGGAGTGGCGCTGCCAGTTTAGTAAATCCTTTGACAAATCGTCGGTAGTAACTGGCCAGTCCAAGAAATGATCTCAGTGCCTTTACGTTTGTGGGAGTTGGCCAATCTTTGACGGATGCAACTTTCTCGGGATCAGTGGAGATTCCCTGTGCCGATATCACATGACCCAAAAATCTTACTTCCTTCTGGAAGAAGTGGCATTTGGTGGCTTTGAGCGTTAGCCCATGTCGTCTTAATCTCTGAAACACAAACTCGAGATGCTCCAGATGCTCAGGTAAGGTTCTCGAATAGACAATGATGTCGTCCAGGTACACTATCACATTTTCAAATAATTTGTCGTCTAAGCACTGCTGCATAAGCCTTTGAAAAGTGGCTGGTGCATTGGTTAATCCAAACGGCATCCTAACATATTCAAATAGACCCATTGGTGTCGTAAATGCGGTCTTTTCTACAGAGTCTGGGTGCATCGCCACCTGGTTGTAACCACAGGTAAGGTCCATAGTCGAGAACAATTTAGCTCCTGCTAGTGAGGCGAAGGATTGCTCAATGTCTGGCATCGGAAATGCATCACGCCTAGTTTTAGCATTAAGGCGTCTATAATCCACGCACAGCCTTATAGAATTGTCTCTCTTCCTCACCACCACGATTGGGGATGCATATGGGCTCGAACTAGGACGCACAACACCACGAGATAGAAGCTGTTTAATATGCTCCTTCACTTCCAAGAATTGGGGGGACGGTATACGTCTGTATGGCATGGATACAGGGATCTCATCTGTGGTGGTGATCTTGTGGGTCACCAAGTCTGTGTAACCCAACTCACTATCCGAGAATGCAAAGACGTCCTTGTTATTTCCAAAGAATGTCTCTACCTGTTGTTTCTCATCGAGGGAGCACTCTAAATTCTCCCAATTTACCTCTACTGGAAATGTGGAACGATCAGGGACCTCTGCCGTGGGTGAAGCAGTAACTTTTTGAACGGACCCCTCCGTTTCACCGGCCCTGACAAACTCAAATTCATCATCCTCCAACACTGTATTGGTCCGATGAATTAGGCCTAGCTTCATCCGTGGAGGAAGCACTACATCCTGTTGACCCACATTCACCACTCGCACGAGTAATGGTCCAGATGACACACTCCTGGTTAATGTGTTTGTAACCAACAGCCCTGGGGGTATATGGGGAAAGTTCCCTTGCAGAGGCTCAACAATCACGCTATCACGGATAATGTCTCTGTTACCTGTCACTGCAACAATCTTCATCGAATTAGCGGGCACCATAGCACGCCCAGCTACTCTGGCTACCCCTAACACCTGTTTGCAATGAACCCTGATGTTACCTAGTGTCTTCATATCACCAGGAAACTGACTGATAATGTTCATACCCAGGAGGCCTGGTGTCACCTGGTTATTAGATGTGTCCTTCACCACCAAGACTCCTCTATTTGGGATTGTTTTCCCATCAATCTCAAAATCAAGTTCCACATATCCAATATATGGGATATCAAGCCCATTTGCTGCACGAAGGGTTAACCAATGAGCTGCTTGGGGTGTTTGCTCAACCACTGTCTGCAGTTTCTCCTTGAAGAATGATTCCGATACAGTGGAGACCATAGACCCTGTGTCTACTAAACACTGTATTGCTACCCCATTCACCTTGGCTGCTACCGTGGGACAGCTGCCAACTGTCCGCTGAATGAAATCCTCTTGTCCTACTGAGTTGTCTTCCAGTCCAGTAACACTGTGGATGGTTGCCTGTAGCCCTGGAACATCAGCATTACCAGCTCCAGTCAGAGTTCCAGCAGCCAGCCTGCTTTGTCCGCCATTTTGTGGACAATCACGCTTGAAATGCCCAAGCTGGTGACACCTATAACATGATCGATCCTTAGGGGGAAACCCCTTCCTTCGATCATCTCTTCTTGGTGGTGCTCTATTCTGCTTTAATGCTTCAGTAAGGTCCGATATCTGTTTCTGTTGCTGTTCAACCAAAGATGTCAGTCGTGCTATCGGATCTGCCTGTGACTGTACATCAGCAACAGTTTCATTGATCACTGGTTTACTCTGACGAGGTTTTGGCCGGAAGGTCTCTTCCTCCTCCTCAGACCAGCGGATTGCCTCTTGGCGCAAATCCAGGAATGGTATATCCGGTCTTTCTCGGATTACGCGTTTCAAATGTTTGCGAAGTGCCACATCTCTTACATTGTCACTGAATTGGTAGCACAATGTCTTTTCTCGATTTGGAACACAGCGGCCATCTTGTCTCATTACACGCTCCATAAGTTGAAGAAGGGAGTGACTGTAAGCTCTCAACAACTCACCCTCTCTCTGTCGGCGATCGTAAAAGTCACGTTGCAATTTTGCAACAGAGTCCTGGTTCCCAAATGATTCCAATATTATCTCCAAGACCCGGTTGGGGTCTTCCCGTTCTCGTGTTGGGCGGTATCGTACCTCATCACGTGCTTGCCCTTCCAAGTGAGTTGTTATGAAATCAAGCTGCACCTTCTGTGGAAGTCGGCGTGCTGTCAAGTAAGATCGAACATCCTCAACCCAATCTTCTACCTTGGGGTCGGTATCACTCTGTGGACGTCCCGGCAAATTTTTGATTTTCCTATCTTTCGGCACATAAACTACCCTTTCAGGCTGGTCCCTAGAGTCATTCAACTGGGCCTGGAGATCTGCTGCTCCATCCTTTTCCGCCCTTAACTCCGTCTCCAATGCCTGTAGTTTCGCCGTTAAAGATTCAACAGTTTCCGCCATATCGCACAGATTACCTGATCAGACTATTTAGTGAGAGCTGCAGCATTCAATACAATTGTTTGGTGCAATCTGCAGGTACCATACTACTCCACTTAGATACATGTAAAATGTGGCATTGCAAATTCAATATGTCATATACACAACATAGGGATGGTGAGAACAGGATCATACAATCCCCAAAATGACAATATTCCCTATGAAATCCAGCAATCCCAAAAAATGTCAAATCCACCATATGTATAATATGCAATAGTGGGATGGAGTACATATGAAATAAAACAATCCCCAGAAATGACAATCAACATGAAATCATACAATCCCCAAGTGTCACCTCTAGCACATGTATCATACACAATCAGGAATAAAGTACATATCAACTTGAGCAATCCCCAGAAATGACAATCATTATGATATAATGCAATACCCCAAAAATGTCATATCTAACAAATGTGTCACAAAATATATAGGGGTTGAGTACATATGAAATCATTCAGTCTCCAAAAAATGTCAATATACAATATGAAATCACACACACCACAAATGTCAATTTCTACCTGAATCAGACACAAATGTGGAATAGTGTACATATGAAACCATACAATCTCAAAAAATATTCCATACAGGTAGATCAAATATAATAACAATTACATACAATGCTGTCATTCAAATGCATGCAGCAAAAAAATCACATACTAGTACACCACACAGTATATGATGAATTTAGGAATGAAGGTCACCCTGACTGTGCAAATTCTATTTTCAGATTTGATTCTCTAGAAATTTAACACTTGAACAATTCAACTTTTAATTACATCTAGAATTATCAGTCCTGGGTCAAGTATTACTTCAACATTGAATAGAAGATACCTAACTGGGTGTCATGATAAACAAGTTCATAAATTCAATGTCAATGTTCGTTTCAGCTGCTTTCACTTCAGCTCTTCCAAACAATTTTTTCAGTTCAGTTCAGTTCATCCATACAGTGTGAAACAAATTTTACTGTAGTCCAGCTGGCTCAATCCACATCACTATGTGTTCTGTATGTAGTATTATCTTCCACGAGGCCCGATATTCACCAAAATTCCCATTGATGCTTCCACCTGGTCTCCGTGGTCCTACCATACAGTTCATCCGTCCCCAACTTCAGCTGTCACCCTTATTTCCACCTTGCTAGCCCAAACCCTGCTCGCAGCGCCAGATGTTACCCGGGTTTCGGAAAGGAACCAACAACTCCGGATTAAAGTTCAGTCATTTATTCACATGGTATTTGGACGGAAAGGTATTCTGTTGTTACATGAATCAATGTTGACCGGTAACCAAAAAAGGGTGACAACCGGACCTGTAAGAACCAAGATTATACCAAATATTAATATACAAGGTCGACTAAGCTCATATTGACTGACTGGACAATTATAGGGTTAAAGTTATATAAACTGAATTTCCCTTAAAGTCATATATAACTCTGAGCACAAATCTCATATCAGCAAACATGTCTGCTTCATGTACCAATGACATACCTGAAGAAACATACTGTGGTTAAATAGCACTGGTAATTGATTACCAAAAGTACAGGATGCATGTTTATAACATATTCAACCCTTACCTAAAGTACCAATACACACATAGTATCATGTAGTTCATTACAGAAATAACTCACCCTGATATACCATCTATGCAGAGTGGAAGACAGGACATAAATCACAGAGACTTCCCTCAGTTCATGGCACATGGCAGCATAACACACTGTAATCTACAATCCAAGTAATACTAGGTATCAACCTATGCAGAGCATAAACATTAGTTGGACCAATCCGGTCTAATTTGAGTTTTAGTCGGACTCATGACAATAATTTGGTACCGGAATTACCCTACATCTGAAGTTCATAACAGCGGTTGTGTACGCATATTAGGTATTATTACATAGCGTGAAAAATAGAATTACATAGCGAGACAAATATAATTACATGTCATGAAATGACGTAATTGCTGATCAAAGGTCAACAAACCGAAACTAGCGAAATTAGTATCACTTTAGCGTGAATATATAGGAATCAGTTATATGAAAATAAACATCGTACTCACAGTCTATGATTACAGTACTTGGACCAACGTAGTGTTCATATATGTTTACAAAATAGTGGAATGTTTCTCCGACAAACACGCTCTGGTTTATCACAGCCCGCCATTTTACAGGAAAAGAAAGATCATGCCGCCTGGCGGCGAGTACGTGAATTAGCTATCATATGAAGCAGACGGTATAAGGGACATAATAACGTTTTGTCTTCCAGAATGTAGCTTTCAGGGGATATAACTCTAAGCGTCAAATAAACATTGCCCACATGAAGCATCTTACCATGTCATCGTACTTGTTCATCTTGCATGCAAGAAACCTGTCTATCAATCGAAAATCGAAAAAATATCAGACAACTTGCGTTTGAGGCATGTGTGCTTTTTATTTTCGACTATATCTTTGTGGCCATGTTTTGCAGTTGTAATGTGGGGATAAATATACGAATGAAACCCAGTTCGCCCGGAGTGCCGATACATTGAGTTGTGATCAACGGACAGGATCATGGTCTTCTCTTATTACCACATCCACCAGTGATTGGTAGATACCTTTGAAAGTCTCTTACACATGTGGAGATATATGGGTAGAACTGGTGTAACGCAATCTGGTGAAAGACTTTCCGTTGAATTGCATTAGTTGGTGCAGAGAACTTTTTCTCTCTATTTATCGACAGAGTGGTAGTTGTCATCCGTATTGTGTAGGGATGTTGCGAGGTGGATGTTTTTATCAGAGACGGTGTACAACGTTTGTTTATGGTGGTATGGATGTGTGTCGATCTCAAGTGAACTAAGATACTATATTGAGATTGGGATGGGTGTTGGCCATATCTGTACGTTGTTACTTGTGAATATTGAGTTTGCCGCTATAATACTTTTGAATGGAACATATGATTCTAAATCAGTCGATGTCTTTATAATATATTTAAAATTTTATCAAGTGTTATATACTGGCCATAATATATTGTTATATTTATTATGATGTATTTAATGCTACTTTGGAGTGACAGGTGCGAATGCGAAGCCTTAGCGTGCGTTTATGGGTGAAAGTTATTTGTTTTAATATGGAATCGCCGGACAACAGTGCAATATTTTCTAGTTGATCCTAAAACCTTTCTGTATTTGCATGGTTCATTTTATTCTGTGTCTTGCATGATTCAATTTGGCTTCCATGTATTCTTTGCTGAAGTATTTATTCAGCTGCGCATACATGATTGTCATGCCATGCAGGGTATAGGGTATCTATTTTGGTGTGTTCTATGAAAACTCGGTGCTCAAATTCTCCATGATATTGTAAATACGAATCGAAGCAGCGGACACAATTAGACTGGTTTCCCATCCCCCTTAATGATAAAGTCAGAAAAAGCACGAAACATAATTATGTTGATATGATTTACATGTGTGCATATGTATTCCCTGTATCTTGTGAATAAGTACCCTTTTAATTTGAGACCATTGTCTGTACCATTTAATGAGTGTCAGATGCTACACACAACCGTTCACACGTCTGACCCACCTTTTCTATGTAAGCACCCTATCAATCCTTACAGGTTACTGTGTAATAATCTCAGTCTTCATCGGTTATGATGGATACCAAAAATGCTGATTCACATACGAGAAAAATGAAAATGCAAATAGATCATTATAGAAAAAGTCAAACGCTCAACAGTCGGACAGTATTTGACTGATGTTTGCTTGTTTAAAACTCGAGATATTTATTGGAAATAACTGCTTCTGTAGTATAGTTACGTTATCGTTCTTTGTTATAAAGAATAATGACACGCACGAACAACTTTGAATTTAGATTCCTACAAATATCAAATATTTGTGAAGTTTTTGTTGTCAAAATGATTTCTACGTTCGTGTCCTTCAGTTGACAGAGAAATAAATTGTGATACATTGAACATAGAAACTGATGTTTTGGTTTTCCTTACTAAACAGATGCCAAATCTGACTGCCACTGTTCACCATAATGGCCATTGGCGTAACTTGCGTATAAAATTTGTATTTGATATTCAATGAAGCTTCAGTATCAGGTGTTGCGTTCTTTTTCTGATGAGGAAAGTAACATTCAAGCTCCCTCGATCCCCAGTATCATGGTGCTACTCGAGCACCTCTCGGAATTGCAAAGAAGATCAAAAAGGAGTATGGGAATGAATAAATCCTCTTTCGACTCCGCATCTCTCTCCGTTTCTGAGTTCCCTCACTCCTATTCTCTCGATTAATCCTCCCACTTTCGTCTTCTCACCCGTCTCCGTTTCCGAGTCCCCTCAGTCCCGCTGTCTCGACTCATCTTCTCACCCCTCCTCTTTCTCCTCATTCGTCTCCGTTTCCGATCCCATCATTCCTGCTCTCCCGACTGATCTTCCCACTCTTGCTCTTTCGACCTCTCCTCCGTATCTGTTTTCCTAGTCCTCTTACTCCTGCTATATCGACTCATCTTCCCATTCCCCCTCTTCGACTCCGCATCTGTCTCCGTTTCCGTGTCCTCTCACTTCTGCTCCCTTGACTCACCTTCCCGTTCCTACTCTTTCGACTCTTCATCCGTCTACGTTTCCGAGTCCCCAGCATTTGCTCTTTTGACTCATCTTCCCATTCCTCCTCCTTCGACTTCTCATCCGACTTTGTTTCCGAGTACTACTGCTCCCACGAAGCATCGTCCAACTTCTTTTTCGACTTCTCTGTTTCTGTTTCCGAGTCCCCTCATTCGTGCTCTCTCGATCATCTTCGCACCCCTCTTTCGACTTCACATCCGCACTCCTTTTCTCTTGACTTATCTTTCCACTCCGCCTCTTTCGACTTCTCATCTGTCTCCGTTCCGAGTCCATACACTCCTGCTCTCTTGACTCATCTTCCAATTCCTCCTCTTTCGACTTCGCATCTGTCCCCGTGTCCGAGTCTCCCACACCTGCTCTCTTGAGTCATTTTCCCACTCCTCCTTTTTCGATCCCTCATCCGTTTCCGTTTCCGAGTCCCCCATACCTGCTGTCTTGACACATCGTTCCACTTCTCCTCTTTCGACTTCTCATCTGTCTCCGTTCCGAGTCCCTACACTCCTGCTCTATTGACTCATCTTCCCATTCCTCCTCTTTCGACTCCGCATCTGTCTCCGATTCCGAGTCCCCTCACTCCTTTTCTCTCGAGTAATCTTTCCACTCCTCTTCTTTCGACTTCTCCGTCTCCGTTTTCGAGTCCCCTCACTCCTGCTCTCTCGACAAATGTGGCCTTGTGCTAAGAGTGAAGGTATATGATCTGCAAGGGAGATAAGTACAAGAAAGCGTACCTAAAACCCAGAGGACCTTCTTCGGAAAGGCAGAGCCGGAGTACCTCCATCTCAGAATTTATTATTGCCTGCTGACTCGGTACATTGCCAAAAATGAGCATCGGACCCTTTTTAATTCAATATCCCCCAGTGTGAAGTTTACTTGGGATATAGTGTCTGACGGTGAACATAGATAAGAGAATAATCTGAGAGAGATGGAGAGGAATAAACCATGACTTACCGGCTGTTGTCATCGAAGGTAAGTAATAACCTCTAATACGCCGAAATCAGATATTTCAGTTGTTGTACCTCTCCAAATTAGCATAGCTCAGGGTGAAGCATATAGCTATGTTTTTTCTTAACTGATATACCAAATTTATATAAATATATATATATATACATATATTTCCTTAGTGGAGATATAACTTAGTTCTACAAGAATCGGTCTTCTGGGTTAGAGCGAAGTTTTCTTCCTTGCTGTCTATTTTTTAAGAATACGAGAATAGCATTCATGACCTACGGAAAAGAGGCTCTTCCTCTTAATTCGTATTCCTTGACAGCTGACACAAACTAATCAAGAAAACTTTCAATAATCCTAGATGTTATTAGGTTTTTGCCTGGCAGATTATACTGTCTCAAAGAAGCGGTAACATTTGGCTTTTAGGTAATTCTGTAAACGAGGACAAGATAAATAGGAGTGACATGACTTAGCTTGTTTGTTGTGAGATAAATGAGCTGTTATGCTACATGTAAACATCATATAATTACAGACAAGGTATACTGGTATATGATTTCACAATAAGTCAACTATGCAACATCCATGATGAACTAACTACATATGCTATATAATTACTATCTTTGCCGCTATTTGTAATTGAATTCAAAGATTCCTTGTCTGATTGTGTCCAGGCGGTACAGGGAGAGGGGCATATCACGCCCTATAGCAATGTTCATCACCCTGAACGCGGGCGGATGTGAGAGTGTGCCACGCCCTATAGCTATGTTTTGCGTCCTGAAGTCGGGCGGGGTGGAGGGCGAGGGAGCTGCCTGGACAGTGTTTTTGTACGTTAAGGAAATTAATGAATTTCATTTGCTTCGGGAAAAGCAAAGTGACCAATGCGTCAATTGAATGCCTGATTGCCGCCATTTTGAATTGAACCATGATTTTTTTTACTCCTATATGTGTTATGCAAGTATATATGGGCTAACCATGAACTCAATATGAAGCTAAAAAATAGTCACGAATCTTGCGGGTTCACGGCGAATATATTTATCCAACTCACTCCGGTCGGAGGGGGTTGTATAAAGAAATTGAAACTGAAGTGAAATGGCTAACAATGGTTCAAGTTCATGTGAACTGACATTCCCGTCCCCTCACCCATAATTCACAGCAATTAGATTACCGGCCTTCATCTTCGCTAAACACTGCAGGCAGTTTCTCTCCTCTGGATTCAGAAAAGGCCAAATTTAATTGCACTGACGTTATGATTGAAATAATATTATGGATGGGAAAATGCAGAACTGCTCCTATCAGAGCTGTTGTGTATATATTTTCTAAGCTTCTGAACCCCTTAACATTGATCTTATAATGGACTGGATATTTCCAT